>JAJOZX010000562.1:1147500-1355094 GCA_023014485.1 Bathynomus jamesi
AACCAGTCCCAAATCACTAAATTTGTGAAGACAATGTATAGAGCATACTTTGGAATTAAGCTAGGGGACCAGGACAAAAATTTCGCCCCTCATATGTGCTGCAAGACGTGCATTGAAAATTTGAGAAGATGGAGCAAAGGCAGAGCGAAATCTTTGCCTTTTGGAATTCCCATGATTTGGAGAGAAGGAAGGAACACGTGACAGATTGCTATTTCTGCATGACAAACCTCCAAGGTGGGCTTATAAATTTATTTTTCTTAAATATTTTGAAATCCTCGTATGAAACTTGACATAATATTCACCATAATGTAATATTCACCATATATAGCATAATATTCACCATAATGGTAATCATACATTTACATATACATATTGTTATAGAAAATACATTTACACATACATATTGTTATACAAGTTACATTTACATATACAATGATTGTATATTTTCTTTCTTTTTCATTCATATTGTCCCGAAGGGACAATATGAATGAAAAAGAAAGAAAATATACAGACTCCATCGACCTATTTCATATCTTACAGACCGCAGCCTTCCCTCACGAGCCGCCACTGTCTGAATGCTTCTTCTATTTCATATGCAAGTTTTATATCCATGTTTCTGTGTTTCTATTTTCAGGAGATAACAAAGAATAAACACATTGTTGTATACCCTGACATTCCTTCTGCTATGAGACCTGTACCCCATGGTCCTGGAATTCAATACCCGACCCACCTCAAACCTGGACTTCGATGATTCTGATGATGAATCAATGACCGATGCCAATGACCAGTCCCAGTCGTATATACCTCAAATACCGCTTCAAATGAGCCGAGCCTCTCAACCAGGCCAAACTTAATGATCTTACCAGGGATTTAGGACTTTCCAAATTAGCTGCCGAGATCTTGGGCTCACGACTTCGAGAGGACAACTTGCTGGCTCCGGGAACAACATTCTCCTGGTATAGGAAACGAGAGGAAGAATTCCGCAAGTTTTTGCAGTGCACGAAATACCTCTTCCTTAGTGTACTGCTACAATGTTGAGGGGCTAATCGAATCCTTGGGCCTGCCATATAACGCATCAGAATGGAGGCTATTTATAGATTCGTCTAAACGAAGTTTGAAAGCAGTACTTCTCAACATTGGGAATAGGGTTGCATCAGTCCCTGTAGCACATTCCGTACAACTTACTGAGAGCTACGATAACATGAAAATTTTACTGGATGCTCTCGTATACGACCAACATAACTGGAGGATCTGTGGAGATTTGAAGGTAATACTAATATCATAAGTAAACTATTGCTATTGACTATGTTGTTTTTCCAAAGGTTATTTGAGAGCGTATAAGAACACTTAACTTCCCCACAGAAGTGATACAGTCCACTGCATAGATTTTTTTATCTGATAGAACAAATTCTCTAAATTCTTTAAATATTTTCATTTTTTTTCAGATTGTGGCATTTGTATTGGGAATGCAAGGGGGATACACGAAATACCCATGTTTCCTTTGCAAATGGGATAGCCGAGCGGATGAGAAGCACTATGCACAACGTGAATGGGCATCCAGAGAGAATTTTGAACCTGGGTCGCATAATGTCGTTTCAGTGCCCCTTGTACCACCAACAAAAATTGTGCTCCCACCACTTCATATTAAGCTGGGCTTGATGAAAAATTTCATCAAATCAATGAATAAGGAGGGTTCAGCATTCCGATATCTCGAGAGTAAATTTCCTCATATATCTGATGCTAAACTAAATGCTGGGGTTTTTGATGGTCCTCAAATTCGAACTTTGATCAAGGATACTCAGTTCGAAAACGCAATGACTCCAACTGAGAAGAATGCCTGGCAGGCATTCAAATCAGTTGTCACTGATTTTCTTGGCAAGCGTAGAAGTCCAGAATACGAGTCCGTTGTCAAAAACTTGATGGAAGGTTTCAAAGCTCATGGGTCGCGCATGTCCATAAAAATGCACTTTTTGTGGTCCCACTTGGACTATTTTCCTGAAAATTGCGGGGATTATAGTGAGGAACAGGGTGAACGATTTCACCAAGATATCAAAATAATGGAAGAGAGGTACCAGGGAAACTGGGATATCAATATGCTGGCGGACTATTGCTGGTGTTTGAAGCGAGACGTGCCCGAAGAAAAACACAGACGGAAAGCCAAAAAAACTACATTCCTTCCTCAATAAACTTTTTTCCATATTCATTGTATGAATAAAAGTATTTATTCACACAATGTTTTCATTTTTCACGAGTGTTCTTATAATATTACTCGTATCTACAGTGTTTAAGCTAAAAAAATCAATAAATTTGGGGATAAAATTGAACTTATAATAAATGGCCAATAGAGAAAAAACCTGACCTGATTGAGGAAAACCAATGTCATTTTCGAATTCAGCATGGTCGAATTATATAATATGAGTTGAAAAAACCCTCACAGCAGACAAAAAATTTCATATGCATACCAGTGTAATTTAGGGCAGTCATTACTGAATCTAACCTTAAGAATTTCGATCACATGTATTAGTAATAATCACAACATAATGAAATGGTTTTAGTGCTTAAGCATTTCAAACGTCCATATAAATGCTCGCGCTATTTTAACAATATAACAATGATTTCTAAATCATTGTTAAATAATTACATTATTAGACAGGAATTTTACTTTCTGTGAACATAAATCCATTTTACTATTGTACCAAATTGCCATCCACGCTATATTTTTCTGATGGCTGAAAACACTGAGGATGAAAAGTATTAAAGGAGTGTCTTTACACTCAAATCCGACCTTATTTATAAAATTGGTATTCGTCGAAGACCATTACATATCTTCAAAAGTCAATAGTCTTACTAATATATATATATATATATATAAATATTAGTGGTGGACCGGATATCCGCATCCGCATCATTTTTAACATCCGCACCCGCACTTCTGACTGCGGATGTTATGCGGATATTACCTCTAATAAATTATGCAATTTACAATTAAATTAGCGTGCAAAGTAGCTTAAAGACCCAGTCATGCACATTTCATGTAAAGTATTAATTAATTATTAATGAACAAACAAAAAACCTGAAAATATAAATAGCTGGTAACACAGAAAATTGAATGAAACTTGTTTCATTCAATTTTCTGTGGCGGAAACTCTTGAGAAAGTTATTATTTTTATCATAATGAAAACATTAATATTAATTTTAATTCTTATGCATTGCTTGCCATGATAGTAATATCACGAAATTTGAAAAATTATGTCATATATTCATAATTCTATATTATATTGATAGATTAACTAAATATCCGCATCCGCGGATATTAAAATTAAAGATCAGCATCCGCAGATGTTGAAAAACTGACATCCGGTCCACCACTAAATTATATATATATATATATATATATATGATACACACAGACCGTGCATGGAACAAGGAACTCTTCTGGTTACCCCTTTTTCTTTGATGTGTTCAAGCTGACGTGAGGGCAGCGAGTCTTTTTACTTGTATTGAGGTTCTGAATGTAGCTGGGCTAGGCTGCTTTAAACCCTAGATCCTGTCCCAAAGCTGGATCCTATCTGCTTTGCAGATAGCTGGTGAGGGAAGCTATATTTTTGGGACCTCTTTGCGAGTGACCCGTTGCCCACGTAGGGACTATAGTGGATTTAATTATCCTGGAATTATCTAGGATAATTAAATCCACTAGTCCGAATAAGTAATGGTAAATGACAAATACTATAGTTTTTCTTTTTCATGATGCTAGCCCGACGTGGGCTATATATATATATATTACGGAATACTACTAGAAGAATCATCTCTGAAAATATTTATAATTTTCATGGAAAAGTTGGTTACAAAGTAAGAACTATCCAATCAGAGATCAGAAAACTGAGTTACATATTACGATTTGTCCAATCCGGAACCGTTTCATTTCTTCAAAAAGTTGATCAATTAGAGGAAGGAAAATATTTTCACACTTGAAATCTGGTACCGCATACAAATATACGATGGTCTGACTCACCATTTCCTTAGCCCATTCTTTTGAATTGTGTTTGCATCTCCAGATGGCCGAATGTCGCGATCTGGTCGTTTAGAAGTGTACAGAAATGAGAAATGAAGAATGTGTTCCAAAGAATATTTACGACTGAACCTACGCAAATTTGCTAAATAGAAGCAGCTAGGCCTAGGATAATCACCTCCGGCCTAGCCTAGGCTATATATATGATATGTAAACAAACTTCATAATGACGAAGGTTATCAAGCCTTCAACATGGCGAATACAAGTTCTTTTATGATCGAGGAGCGTCTTATTGCGAGTGTTTCTGTGTTTAGCCTACTGGTAAAACTTATAATAATATGAGAGAAGACTTTGCGATGCGTTTTAATAAAGCAGCACTGACTGAAGCAAATTTGCTGAACTGGAGGAGAAAAAACATTTTATGTGAAGCACGTCGGACGTGTTGGACGAACGGATGGGACTCCCTTTTTATAGTATAGATATGGAAAATTAAAATTATTAGGGTTGGCGTCAGGAAGGGCATCCGGCCGTAAAATTTATTGCCAAAACCAGAGGATGACATGCGGACAATATCGAGGGGTGTAGCTAGAAGAGACAGGATAAGGAACGACAGAGCAGAGTGGTGGTGAAAGTTACGGGAATTTCAAAGAAGGCTCAGGAGAGAAGAATGGCATGGTATGGGCATGTAATGAGAAGAGACGAGAACTACGTTGGGAGGAGGGTGTTATCTATGAAAGTGCCCGGGAGGAGGAAGAGAGGAAGACCGAGGATGAGGTGGAAGGATCGCATCAGGATGGACATGAGCGATAAAAACCTGACGGAGGAGATGGCGCAGGATAGGGAGGAGTGGAGAAGTATCCGCAACAGCGACCCCATATAAATGGGAATAATAATGCTGCAGAATGCTGCTCACCACACTCTTACAAGAGTGTGGTGAGACCATCAATAATGTGGAGACAGTACCCATGGCGAAGGCGCTGGAAAACAAGCTAGAGGTGTCGTGTGGAGTGACTAGATGGGATAGAGTGAGGAATGAGTTAATAAAAGTTGGACGCATATCTGAAAAAGTGCGCGAGGCAAGACTACGATGGTTCGGACATGTGAAGAGGAAGGACGGAGGGTACATAGGAAACAGGATGTTAGATATGGAACCGCCGGGTAGGAGAAGAAGAGGAAGACCTCGGAGAAGATGGATGGACAGTGTTCGGGACGACCTGAGGGAGCGGAAGCTGGATGTCGAGCTGGTACGGGATAGACAAGGGTGGAGAAGGAGGATCCGCAGCAGCGACCCCGCGCAAGTGCGGGACTAATAATGCTGTAGAAGAAGAAGAAGAAGAAGAAGAAGGAGGAGAAAAACGTTCGCAACCAGATCTGTTTTAGATGTCAAACGATATGGGAGGCCGTAGAAATATGAGGACGTTAGTGCTCGTTTAGAGGAGTCAGTTCTTCAATCACCCAAAAAATCAACTAAGAAACGATCTGCTGAATTCAATATTCCAAGAACTTCCATGCGACGTTTGATGAAGAAGGAAGGCTGCCATAAGTATAGGCCCGTATTTATCAATTAATTATCTGAATAACGTACGGCGGCAGTCATGTCAAATTTTATTGCATGAATTTCCAACCTTAGCTTCTCGTCAAAACATTATGTTCACTGACGAATGTGGCGTATATCTTAGCACGAGGTCTCGGAATACTTATTTCTGGACGAAAGAAAATCCCCATTTCTTTGAAGAAATAGCACAGTACCCTGCCCATGTTAGAATGTGGGCTGGTGTAGCCTGTGAACTGATTGTTGGTCCATATTTTTTTTCGATGTGAGTGTGACTGGTCAAGGTTATCTGGAGATGTTGTCTCATTGGCTATTATCGTGCGTAATTTCCTCAACAACCAATTTCTAGTGTGGATTGGGCATTTGGGCGAAGAGGCTCTCTCATCTGGCCTCCCAGAAATCTCGACCTCACAACTCGTGATAACAGGTTGTGGTCTTTTTCCAAGTACAAACTTAGCCATATCCGCATGCATTCTGTTAAAGAATGAAAAGTGGGATTCTTCACATATTCTCAGCCATTACGCCTGAAATGCTTCGAAAAGCTTCACGGTAGTGATGGATCGAGTGGTCGGTTTTTCACAACCGCGGTTGCGGTTGTGTTTGCGGTTGTCGAATTTTTTCCAACCGCGGTTGCGGTTGCGGTTATCATATACTAAGAAAAATGCGTAATTATTAACTGGATTTAGCCACTATAGTGCGATTTAGCCACACTTGGTACATAATATATACTAAATAGTATTTATTTAGTAAATACCTTATGTTGAACACAAGTTTTGCAATACACCGCTACCGCTATTTGTGTGTTGCAAAACTTGTGTTCAACATAAGGTATTTACTAAATAAATACTATTTAAATGAAGTATATTCTAAACTTATATAGCTATTATGAAAGAATAGGTCAAATTAATTAAAACCATATTTTGCACTAAGTGTGTTACCAGGATGAGGGACGAGGACCCATCGCACTGTTCATCCCACCTACCACTTTCCCCAGCCTCCACCCATTGGAAAGTTATGGATTATTATTCATTTGAAAAACTGATGTCAAACTTAATGACAGGCAGTGTGAATTTCAAGAATAATATTTTTGCTGCATTTTCACCTTTCAAGCGGCAACGCCTCTCATCGTACAACGTTCCCGCTCCACGCATAAGGAGACCCATCATTTTCTTTTTAAAAAAAGAAATATTTCTAATTAACCTAAAATTAAAATTAACTAAGCTTTTACAACCGCAACCGCACTTATGGAACGGCGGTTGCGGTTACGGTTGCGGTTGTGAATTTTTGTGCGGTTGTAGTGCGGTTGCGGTTGCGGTTATTCGATCCATCACTACTTCACGGGGCATTTGGCATCGAATGTAATTATGCGTTGATCACGACAGTATCCATGCAGACCAATTGGATGTATATGGATTAATTTCAAATTCATTTGTAATGTTTTTTCTTGTTTTTTGGTTTAAATAAAATGTTTCGAAAGTTAAAGTTCATTCTTTTAACAACCATTCTATACGACCCGATCGCGATATTTGGCCATCCCAATACATGTTTTCTACCAAAGGCAAAATGGTGGAGAAGCAAACGGATTCTTCTCGGAAATATGTATGAAGCGCAAAGCGAAATCGCGCTGTCGGTATGTATTTTTTATCTAAGAAAAATATATGAGAACATTTTCAGGATAATGGAATAAATAAACAAATAAATAAAAAATACCATAAAAACCAGTTTTTGCAGTCAATGTAACACATAAATCTTTTCATGCAAAAAAATTAAAATTGGAAGTGAGATTTATATTTAAGTAATTATATACACTGTGTATATATATATATATATATAGTAAAAATGAAACTATTTTTAATCTCTTTCTCATTATAGCTTTACAGAAACAGAAATAGAGACTAATTTCAGTTGTTATTCAGGAATCGTGTGAGAACGCTGAAAAAGAAACCGGATTTGAGGGCTGTAAAACACCGATTATAATTCGCGATGCACCCACCCTTCAAACTATCTGCCATCGTTGGAGGCGAGATAAGGACGCATTTATACACACACACACACACATATATATATATATATATTGTATATATATATATATATAGAGAGAGAGAGAGAGAGAGAGAGAGAGAGAGAGTGTGTGTGTGTGTGTGTTGTGTTAATTTTGCCGTTGTTACATACAACGTTTGATATTGAGTTACTTCATTACTTTTAAACTTTTTTTTAACGAAGTTACCTAAGTAACATAATATTTATGTTCGAATTTGATATTTTAAAAGTTGCGGGTTTTAGTCTCACAACAACATCAACATTTCAGCAATATATTTTTCTCCACGAGTGTTGCAGAAAACAGTTAATTATAACAGAGCGAATGCGTTTAAAACCAAATAACTCGTATTAAAATTAAAGTTATGGTTTTATATTTTAACTTACATTCACGCTTTACATATAGAACAAAATAAAGTGCAATATACTTCATACTGAAAGAGGCAATCTCCCAGTGTGTCGTCTGCTAGCGGTGCTTGAGCCAGCTTGTCTGCGTTTGTTTGTCAGTGGTCGATTGAACTTGGTGAGGTGAGTTGTCGCAAATGTGTGCTCGATCACACTTCACCACATCTTAATATTCTAAGCAGGTAAAACATTTGTTGTTAAATTTTGTTCATTGCATTTTATCCGTAGTTTTCGTGATAAAATTTGTAAGATTAAGTTTCTATCAGTTGTAATGTCATTACTTAGAAAATATAAAATTATCACTTGCCTTGGCGCTAACCACAACTTTTAATTTTTGTAAATAAATGTTACATAGCTTAGACTAGCAAATTCCCCCCCCCCCTGTAATGATAGTAGGCCTATGACCTTGTTTCATGACTATTTGTAGCTTGCAGAAACGATGTTTCAGTACAATTTATATACAATACAATACATTATCTTTACGATTTAGGTGAACACAGAATTTAGGATGAGGTGTAAAATAGCCTTAGGTTAAACAAGAAACAAAATTTCGTAAAAAATAATTTTAAATAGGCTTATTAAAAACTTAAAGTAGGTTCTAATTCCAAACATTTGTTCTGGTCTTGGACCAAGTACTTTTTAGCCTTATATAACATGAATACACTTTTATACCGATTGAACTGCGGTCATATTTGCACGATGTAAACTGTACAAATGCGGACCATGCCTTCGTATCGTGAAATGGTGCAGAGGCCTATAATAACCTTAATGCTATTACGTTCCATCCTTGAATGCCATATAGGCATAACTGTTAGTTATTGCTCAACTAAAATCTGAAAACGGAAGTCGGTCATTACAAAAGAAATGAAAATGGGCTTTAAAAAGGGAGTGAAAATAATTTTTATTTAACTTTTAACAAATACACATTTTTGTACAAGTTGACTTTCACGCTGTACCAAAGCAAAGGCACATAGTTTGTTAAAAATTAATTTGCGAGAAGTTAAAAAACTAAAATATTAACTATAAATTTTATCAATTTTATCCAACGGATGGATATTAAAATTTCAAATCCCTATAAAACTTTATTGTATAAAACCATATATCCTACGGACCTTCATTTTGCTTCCGCCGGAATTGTTCAGTCAGACGAAGGTGAAGCTTGTTGCCCCACCTTAGATCTATGGCTTAACATGGAATCCGAACCACGACCCACCACGGGCTGTCATAAATTACAATATCCTCGCCCAGACTCGATGTGCAACATCTTAACCACTAGGCTACCCACGGCACCAATTTATCTACCAATCAATTTTTGTGTGTGGAAGGATGAACAGCTGGGCGAGCTGCGCGCCGACAGGCCGACAGATTCGTAGTTAGTGATGTTAACCACTACACCGCCGAGACTTCTGAATTTATTTCGGCCAGCCACGTAAATCAGTGATTGTTCAGTTATATTAGGCCTTACATCGGAAGTGTATAACGAAATAGAAGTTCAAAAAAACTTTTTTTCTACGTGAAGGTCAAACAAAATATGAAAATAAAAACCCACTCTAGATTCGTTTTTCTGTATCCACCCGAGAAGGATGCCAGTGGGCATCGAAACTGTTGTGGAAATAAACTCTGTCTATTAGAGTGGGTTTTTATTTTCATAGAAATAGAAGTTATTAAAAAGTTTTTTTGACGATTCTAATCAATGAAAATAGTTTCTTTGGTTTGTGAAGAAAAGTTTATGGCAAATATCCAGTTTTGCGGCTACCAGATTTTAACAGTTTAAATTTGGTACAAGCACCTGGATTGGCTGAAAGTTGGTCGTCATCATGAACTCCCGGCCAATCATGGCAAATCCTGTTGATGAAGTAATGAACTTTCGGGCAATCTGGATCCACAAACTGTAACAGATTTGGATATATATATATATTACAGTAAGATTGTGAAACTAGTGATTTCATGAAATCACGAAACTTTCAGTAATTCGGTACAACTACGGTTTCATTCAGGGACTTCAGGATGTTACTGAAATACTTAAGAATTTAACCTAACCTAACTTCCTGAAGTCCCTGAGTGAAGCAGTAATTACGCAGAATCACTCTTTTCACAATCTGGCACTTATTCCTTTTTCTCCGCAATTTCTTTTTTCCCGGTTAGATCAACTGTACGCCCTTGACAATTGGTTAGGTTGTCATAATATTTCACCATATGAAGTAAACAAAATTAAGGAATAAGTGGAATATTTTAACGAAAATATCATGACTTACTTAACCAATTGTCAAGGGAGTACAGTTGACCTAACCGGGGAAAAAGGAAATTGCGGTGGAAAAGGAATGTGCCCACAATCTTGCTGTAATATATATATATATATATATATATATATATATATATATATATATACAGGGCTATTCAAAATGATTCATCCGATTTCAACTGAGAATACTTCCGTACCTATCAACCGTGCATCAACTGGGCATACACCACATGAAAGAGGAAATCTCTGAGTTTTACAAGATCACCGCGAGAGGGCTCCAAAGTCACGCCGTGGCCTAGCCTAGCAACAAACAGTCAGTGTGAAAATGGCGTCCGCACAGCAGAAGGCGTTTTGTGTATTGCAGTTTTCGAGCTGTAAATCGGTAGTCACAGTGCAGCGTGAGTTTTGTCGACGTTACAGAACAGATCCACCGGGTGCTCAGAGCATCCGAAACTCACGCTGCACTGTGACTACCGATTTACAGCTCGAAAACTGCAACACACAAAACGCCTTCTGCTGTGCGGACGCCATTTTCACACTGACTGTTTGTTGCTAGGCTAGGCCACGGCGTGACTTTGGAGCCCTCTCGCGGTGATCTTGTAAAACTCAGAGATTTCCTCTTTCATGTGGTGTAATGCCCAGTTGATGCACGGTTGATAGGTACAGAAGTATTCTCAGTTGAAATCAGATAAATCAATTTCAATAGCCCTGTATATATATATATATATATATATATATATTATATATATATATATATATAGGGTGTCCGAAATCTGTACAATTTTTGGCTGTTATTAAAAGTCAACCATGAAGTGTAGAAATTCCAGTGTTGTCCCATTTTACAGAGAATCTCATTAAGTTTTTTCTGATACCAAGTTTTGACAAGTTTTTTAGAAATTCCAGTGTGTCCGAACATTATCTGTACAATTTCATCTTTTAATAAAATTCTTGATAACACACGTAAAATTCTTAAACAAGATTATTTAGAATCTGTATTTTCAAAAGTTTCTTTTATTAAAGTAACGTTGTTACAAACATTCGATATGTGCACCATTAGTGATTCGCAAAACATCCAGTCGATACTCCAAATGTTGCCATGTACGCTGCAGCATATCCACATCAATTCGCTCAATAGCAGCTGTGATTCTTGTTTTTAAATCACCAATGTCTGTCACCCGCGTACATTTCTAAAAAACTTGTCAAAACGTGGTATCAGAAAAAACTTAGATTCTCTGTAAAATGGGACAACACTGGAATCTCTACACTTCATGGTTGACTTTTAATAACAGCCAAAAATTGTACAGATAATTCTCGGACACCCTGTATATAACACACACACACACACACACACATTTTAACTGCAACCAACACAGTATAATTAATGTAAAGAACGACGCTTGTATAGAAGAACGTTCCGCACAAGATGAGGAGGGAGAACGAACAAATGAAAAATGAGGTAACCACCCGGGAATCGAACCCGGGATCTTCCGATTGCCGGTCAGATATGCTATCCACTACACCATGGCATTGGTTTCTGCTCGTATGTAGGAGAATTACGACTCCTGATTAATCGAGGCCCATGGTGTAGTGGATAGCATATCTGACCGGCAATCGGAAGATCCCGGGTTCGATTCCCGGGCGGTTACCTCATTTTTCATTTGTTCGTTCTCCCTCCTCATCTTGTGCGGAACGTTCTTCTATACAAGCGTCGTTCTTTACACATATATATATGTATATATATATATATATTATATATATATGCCTCGGTGGTGTAGTGGTTAGCATCGCTGACTACGAATCCATCGGCCCCGGGATCGAGACCTGGTGACGGCAGGTGGCGAGCAGCAAAACCCAGCTGTTCATCCTTCCGCAAAATAAATTAAAAAATTGGTTGGTAGATAAATGGGTACCCTAGGTAGCCCAGTGGAACGTGGTTCGGATTCAACGTTAAACTGTAGGTCTAAGGTGGAGTGACAAGCTTAACCTTCGTCAGAATGAACAATTCGGGCAGAAGCAAAAACCAAAGTTTACACACACACGCACAGGGTGGGTTAAAAAAAAGTTACTCCTTAAAGGTAAACTGTCGTATTAAAAAAAGTAAGGGGACTAGAGCTCCCAAGCTTCATAGATGCTTAGCATGTTGTTCGTCTTAATTGAGAAGTTGCTCGATGTATCCCCCTTCCTGCTCAACGCAGGCCTCCAAACATGGACGCCACTGATCAATACACCTGTTTACATATTGTTCAGACACCTTCTCCCAGCCGAGCAGAATTCTTTCGCGTAGTTCATCTGTCTCTCTTATATTAGTACCAGGGATGTAAACTTTGGACTTGGGCTTCCCAAACACCATAATCTAGTGGTGAAAGATCGGGACTACTAGACGGCCACATATTGGGTTCGATGAAATCCGGTGTTTCGTTCTCGAGGAATGTGACAGTTTGGCGTGCTCTGTGAGCAGGGCTCCATCTTGTTGGAAAGTATATCTTTCACTCTATCTAACTGATATTCGACGAATTAGTGGTGAAAGATAAACTTTCCAACAAGATGGAGCCCCTGCTCACAGAGCACGCCAAACTGTCACATTCCTCGAGAACGAAACACCGGATTTCATCGAACCCAATATGTGGCCGTCTAGTAGTCCCGATCTTTCACCACTAGATTATGGTGTTTGGGAAGCCCAAGTCCAAAGTTTACATCCCTGGTACTAATATAAGAGAGACAGATGAACTACGCGAAAGAATTCTGCTCGGCTGGGAGAAGGTGTCTGAACAATATGGAAACAGGTGCATTGATCAGTGGCGTCCACGTTTGGAGGCCTGCGTTGAGCAGGAAGGGGGACACATCAAGCAACTTCTCAATTAAGACGAACAACATGCTAAGGTAAGCATCTATGAAGTTTGGGAGCTCTAGTCCCCTTACTTTTTTTAATACGACAGTTTACCTCTAAGGAGTAACTTTTTTTATCTACTATATATATATGCAGATGCACACACTACCAAAACAAGCGAGACAAAAGTTGGGAAGTTTTAAACGTTAGTTATGTTGATGGTCAGATGCAGCAAATGTTTGCAATAATTGCATCGCATCATTAGAGCATTTCTTTGTTAATGCAACACCTGGCGACTGATGCATGAAATGGAAGTAAACATATCATGTACGAAATTGAGATTAGGAGAAAAATATGGTTTGTTCGAGGCTTCCGTTTAATTACTGAATTCTAGTCTTTCGCCTGAGAGTCAAAATTAAAAGGCAGTCAGTCTTTAAATAAAAAAAAAAATACTACATTCATCAAAATTCTGAGCTTCTCATTCAAAACCAATGGGACAAAAGCTGTGAAGCTGGACTCAAACTCTAAGTGACTAATAAGCTTAACCCTCAAATACCAGAATGAGGTATTTTATATACAGGGTGTTTATAAAGTCTCTATCTATTTCAGTGAAAACGTAGCAAAAAGGGTAAAATTCAATAACAATATAATAGAAGGCGTACATTTAATGAATTAAGTACTTAAGCATATGATTCTACATGAGCACCGCCAGTATCTCTACAGAGTTCGAATCTGTCAGCAGCATTGCGAACACATTTTGGAGTATGACAGGGGTTATTTTTGTAACTGCTATTACGATACGAGCACGTAAATCTTGCAGATCTGTAACCCTCGTTTAATAGACGTTTGATTTGATAAAGCCCCATGCAAAGAAATCCAAGGACGTTAGGTCAGGAGATCGAGCCGCCCAGGGCCTGTTCCCTCCACGTCCGATCCACCAATTTGGAAATCGTTCATTAGGTACTCCCGAACAATGTTTGCGTAATGACAAGGTGCCCAATCTTGTTGAAAGACGACGGTATTTAAAATGCCATCTGAATAAAGCTGGGACATTTATGTGCTCGTATCGTAACAGCAGTTACAAAAATAATCCCCGTCATGCTCCAAAATGTATTCCGCAATGCTGCTGACAGATTCGAACTCTGTAGAGATACTGATGGTGCTCATGTAGAATCATATGCTTAAGTATTCATTAAATGTATGCCTTCTATTATATTGTTATTGAATTTTACCCTTTTTTGCTGCGTTTTCACTGAAATAGATAGGGACTTTATAAACGCCATATATATATATATATATATATATATATATATATATATATATATATATATATATATATAATATATATATATACAGGGTGGGCGGAAAGTAGCTCCCTATTTTGGATTGGTAAAAAAATACGTATATTATCCATTTATTTCAGAAGAAATAATATGAAAAGGTAGGCATACATGGTAGGTTTTCTCTAAAATTCAATGTGGGCTCCAACTCTTTCCACCAGCTTCTGGAGCCGCCCAGGAATGGCGTCCACTGACTTTAGCAGGAACTCCGGCGGGATGGAGAACATGACTTCCCGAATTCGGTCCTCCAGTTCTTCCAATGTCCTCGGTTTGGTGCGGTAGACTTCTTCCTTTACCCACCCCCAAAGAAAGAAGTCGCACGGTGTCAAGTCGGGGCTCCTGGCTGGCCATTGTTGTCCGTGAGTGGCTGGATGCCCACTTCCCTGGGCGTTGGATGGGTCGTCGTGGTCCACATCAATGGCCAGCCAGGAGCCCCGACTTGACACCGTGCGACTTCTTTCTTTGGGGGTGGGTAAAGGAAGAAGTCTACCGCACCAAACCGAGGACATTGGAAGAACTGGAGGACCGAATTCGGGAAGTCATGTCCTCCATCCCGCCGGAGTTCCTGCTAAAGTCAGTGGACGCCATTCCTGGGCGGCTCCAGAAGCTGGTGGAAAGAGTTGGAGCCCACATTGAATTTTAGAGAAAACCTACCATGTATGCCTACCTTTTCATATTATTTCTTCTGAAATAAATGGATAATATACGTGTTTTTTTACCAATCCAAAATAGGGAGCTACTTTCCGCCCACCCTGTATATATATATATATATATATATATATATATATATATATATATATATATATATATATATATATATGATCTATACTCGCCGACGGCCCACACTTTTCAGCGGAAGCCGTTCTCCTCTTCCTTACTCACTCCCATCTGCTCCATCGTATCTGAAACCGTACCCCTCCTACCCATTATCCATCGACTGACCCTTACTCATTCCCCTAGTCTACCGCCCTAGCACAGTGACATCACCCACTCACTGCCTTGCCGAGATATGTACCGTCTCTTTAGGTACGAATCGGCGGTAAATCTGGAAAAAAAATATATATATATACAGGGCGTCCCAAAAAAATGTATCCACACTTTAACAGCTGATAGCTCAATTGATGTTTCTTTCTTTCCAAGTTAAACCCATTAGAATTAATAATGGCAGTCAGACTAAGCTTTGAATAAAGGAAATTCATTCTAAAATGCTACTGGAAGTGTGAAAACGCAGTTGAAGTGCAAAGACAGTTTAGGAGGGAGTTTCAAACAGATCCACCAACGCGACTTACCATCACTCGAATTAGAGATAAGTTTGAAGCCGATGGAACTGTTCAGAATGTCCACAGAAGCGTTCCGGAAGACCACGGACATCGACAAGCCCCACAAAGCAAGAAAGAGTACTGGAAACGTATCACCAAAGTCCAAGAAAATCTGTGCGGCAAGCGAGTCGTGAGGTAGGAATTTCAGAATCGTCTGTCCAACGCATTTTGAAGCGCTGTCAATGGAAAAGTTACATTCCAAGATTAGTCCATGCTATTAATGAAGATGATCCGGACCGAAGAGTGGAGTATTGCGAGTGGTACTTGGCACGATGTGGATGTGGATTGGACGAAGGGGTTTCGTAGAATACCCTCCGCGTTCACCAGACCTCACACCACGACTTTTTTATGGGGATACTTAAAAGACAGTCTACGCTATAAACCTGCAACAGTCGCTGAATTGAGAGCAGCCATTGAACGAGAATGCACACAAATACCAAACGAAATGTTTCGTGATGTTTGCGATTCCATTGCTTCGCGTTATCAGCAGTGCCTGGACCAGAACGGACGTCAGTTTGAAAACAGGCGTTGACAAAACAATTAAATAATGTCTGTAGATTCTATTACATTTTGAAAATGAAATGTATTTTAATAAACACTGCCTTTATAAGTATTTAAAGTGTGTGTACATTTTTGGGACGCCCTGTATGTATATATATATATATATATATATATATATATATATATATATATATATATATATATTATAATACAGGGTGTCCCATAAGTCCTGCATCATAGGAAAAATAATAAAAAAGGCAAAACAAAAGCTTTTTTTTACAGAACGTGCTCAATATGTCCACCATTGTTTTCAATACACAAATTCAGACGTGATACCCAGTCAGCAAGCACACACTGAATGCTGGAACCATGTTCGGAAATTTTCTTCTTCGTTCAAGACACTGGGAAATGCTTCTTCCTTGAGCATACGTAGGTAGGTGCCTCCAGTGACATGTTCACCGAAAAAGAGGGGGCCTATGATGCAATCCTTCCAAATGCCACACCATACCATCACCCGAGATGCACCTTGTTCCTTTGAAGAGGTATACCAGTGAGGGTTGTTTTGAGACCAGTAGCGGTGTTCTGTCGATTTACCTCACCATTTCCATTAAAAACAGCCTCGTCACTGAACAGAATGGTGGACGGGAAATTGGCATCCCGAGCATAAGAAAAATATGAATTATGGTTTGTAGAAATAGAAAAATATGATTTATGGTTTGTAGAAATAGAAAAATATGAATTTCTCCTATGATGCCGGACTTATGGGACACCCTGTATAATATAATATAAATAATAAAATATATATACTGGGTTTTCTAAAATTGCGTAGTAAACTTTTATATGAGCGCAATATCTTAAGAAAAAATTATGCGATATTTAGCAATTTTATTTCAAATAGAGCAATAATAATTGTTTATTTTAGATGCTGAAAGTGTCTTCCTTCAATTTGAACACATTGTTCACAACGTCCGACTACTGATCGACAGACAAAAGTTTACAAGATAACTTTAGAACACTGTATAATTTGAAAAAATTAAATAACCGACATGGATTCCGGTCAGCAAGATCATGTCTATCACAACTAATGGAACACTATAACAATATTATTGTTGCAGTTGAAAGTAATGAAAACGATGATGTAATATACATTGACTTTGCCAAGGCGTTCAACAAGTGCGACCATGGAATCATAGTACATAAACTGAAATATACGGGAATAACAGGAAAAGTAGAAAAGTGGGTACATAATTTCCTTAGTGAGCGGCAGCAAGTCGTTATAGTTCAAGGAATATCTTCATCAGAATCAGAGGTCCTTGCTCAATACCACAAGTAATAGTATTAGCTCCATTACTCTTCATAATCATGCTAATTGGTATAGATGAGGAAGTTACCAGTGACAGCCAGAGATGGGCAGTATCGCGATACATGTATCGGCGTTACGTATCGAGCGATACTTTTGTGTCGGTAACGGTATCGTCTTAGCTACTTGATCGATGTATCGGTATCGGCTCATTCCATGACATGCAAAAGAAAAAGTGCACCATACCCTCATAGATTTTGCTTAAATTTGGTTTGTAGAATGGTCTATGCTAGTAAGTACCAAATTTCAAATATCAGCTCAATCGGACTTAGGTTCAAACGTTATGCTCCCCCTTTTTTGAGTGGGGAACGGAAACTGGAAATTTTCAAACCACCATAACTCAGTCCCTAATTGACATAGAACAGCGCTTTAAAGTGTGTATGAAAGGTAATTGCACACACAACAAATTAGCATAAGCAGAAAAAATGGCTAAAATTAACAGAAAAAAAGTTACGACACTATTCCATTTGAAGGGGTCCTGCCCCCCCAGTAAATTACAGGTTTTTTAAAATTTTCATATATATATACAAAAAATGAGTTTCAACTTTATTCTATCTATATATGAAAAGAAATATATGTGTATTTGTATATAAAATAGGTATTTTTAGATTTGAAAATGACTACTTTCACTTAAGAGAGAATAATTTCTAACAAACTGTTCAACATTCTCATTGACTTCTGGTATATAGATTGGTGTACTTGTTAAAAATGTAAATACATATGTGTTGAACTAGTATTCTAAGAACTAAACATAAAACACTAGTACCTACCATAAAATATCTTCCCCCATTCGATTGTTGGGTAAATTGGTTGAACAAAAAATCCCATGTGGACATTAAAAAAGTGGCAGTCCTACCCAGGATAACTATTGCCTAACTAGAGAGAGCTTTATTTTGTTTTCTGTGATGCGCAAAGCATTCACTGTGTTCTCATTTAATGTATATATTTTTTTTCATTTTGAACAGATTTATGTACATATACGCAGTGTTTTAAATAAGTAAAAGTGTTTGATGAAAATGTCTACACATAAAAGCTATAACAAGCGCTGTTGCCCTTTTGAACTACACAAAAAGCCTATTCTGCGAAACTTGAGGCCACTTCCAAAGCTTGTTGTTGAAAATAGTGACCCTAAATATAATTTCAGTGATGAATTAGAAGTTTGTATAAATTGTCTGAAATTAATTAATAAACACGCAAAACCTGAAGAATTATTCAGACTGCCAGAAGCAATAACTAGTAGTACTGAAAGTACGACTGCTTCACTTGACATATCCCCAGAAAATATTCCAAGAAAATGTACTTGAAATGGATAAAGATATTCAACGAGATCATCTTAATGCAACTTTGGAGCAACTTCGTTACCCCAGTGAAATTACGTAAGTAACTAGCTATTAATGTGTGTACAGATAATGCATTTTTATACTGTCAGCTGAAATTTAATTCCGATATAGTTGTCTTATACCAAATACATATATATGAAATTATCTAAAAAATATACTTCAGTTCAGAAATTCAGATTGTTGCCACTAGATATGTCATACTTATATTTATTAATTAATTGTATTTCAAATATTTTTCAGATGCCCTGAGCAGTGGAAGCAGATCAAAGGCAGTTTCACAAAAATACAAAAAAGCTTCAACCTCCCTCAAGAGGAAGTTGGAAACTGCATTTGCAAATGACCCAGGTGACCCTCCATCCATTTGTGGTGTATCACATGAAGGATGAATTTAATTCATACTAGTTACTGTATTATTAGCAATTGTCTTGAGCACTCAACATCAGCAGTTCACACTTTTCAGCAATATTTAATGAAGGATATTAAACAGAAATTCCCCAACGTACAAAAAGTAATTTATTTCTCTGATGGGTGTGGAGGCCAATACAAAAACATATAATTTCAGCAATCTATGCTATCATGAACAGGATTTTGGTGTGAAGGCTGAGTGGAATTTCTTTGCCACAAGTCATGGGAGAAATGCTTGTCATGGTATTGGAGGAACTATTATAACTTATAACTATTATAACCACTATAACCACTAACATCAATGATCATTTTCCTACTTAGGCTATATTCAATAACATTGTTCAGGTTGCGGACAAAACAACTATTGATTACAGAATATTCTCAGAGGTTAACAAAAGAAAATTTATTGGGGCTGTAGAAAATACTCGACTTGACTGTGACGAACCTTTAAATGACCGAGATCATATGTTTCAGTTCTTCTATGACACCTTATTCCATATTTTTAATATTTGCTTTCCTTTAAGGAGAAAAACAGTTTCGCCCAAAAGTGTCGCAAATCCATGGGTCATTCCAGGAATTATCACTTCAATAAAGAACAGAGATAAATTATTCAAATTGCAATTACAGAGCAAAATTCCTAAAATACAATATACTCAGTACAGAAACAAATTAAGTGAAATAATCAAAATTGCAAAATATAACTATTATAACAATCAATTTTCCGAACATAAAGGAGACATGAAAAACACTTGGACAACCATAAACAATCTTCTCGGAAAACAAATTAAGAAAAACTCAATAGAGAAATTAAATGTTGATGATAATGAAATTACTGATGATACTGCTATTGCAGACTCTTTAAATGCACATTTTACTTCAATAGCGATAAGCTTCGCTCACAATCACTAAATGATCACTCACCTCTAGAATATATGCCACCCAGCCCACTAAATTCATTTTCTTTTGTTCCTGCTACCTCTACTGAGGTCCAGAATATTATTGGTAAGTTAAAAAATACAAAAAATAACATCCATAACATTACTGTACCTATATTGAAACTTGTGAAAGATATCTGTAACTTTGGCTAAAATTATCACTCAAAGTATTTCCAAAGGAATATTCCCATCAATGCTAAAAACTGGCTGTATAACACCCCTTTTTAAAGGTGGGGGATCCTACACTAGCAACAAATTACAGGTCGGTGTGTTCATTATCTGTGTTCAGCAAAGTTTTTTAAAAAATTGTAAAAAGTAGAATGCAGCGATATTTAGAATCCTACAATTTATTATCTCCAAATCAATATGGCTTCTGTAATAATAAAACAACGGAAATGGCTATTTTAAATCTTATGGAAAATGTAAATATAGCTAAGGAGAACAAAGAAATAATGATATCACTATTTATGGATTTGAGTAAGGCGTTTGATGTAATAGACCATGATATTCTATTTAATAAATTATATTGTTACGGCTTTAGAGGAGCAATCAGTGATTGGTTTAAAAGTTATTTGTCCGATAGATATAATTTTGTATCAGTAAATAAGGTTTGCTCAACTAAAGCGCTTGTCAAACATGGTGTGCCACAGGGCTCAGTTTTGGGTCCACTGTTATTTTTATTATATATAAATGACCTTCCACGTTCATCTGATATACTGAACTTCTTGATGTTTGCAGATGATACAAGTCTCTCTTTTGCAAAGATGTTAATGCAGCTAAGAATATATTTCATTCAGAATTCATCAGTGTAATGAAATGGTTGACCACCAATAAACTCTTCCTAAATACCAGTAAAACAAATTTCATGATTTTTACTAATAAAAGAAATGTATATCTTGATGAACTTAATGTTAATGAAATCGCCATAAAGGAGTGTACTGTAACAAAATTTCTTGGTGTAATGCTAGATAAGAATTTGCAATGGAGTGATCATGTAAATTATATTGCGAAAAAGATTTCAAGGAGCGTTGCTTTAATGTTTAAACTTAGAAATGTAGTCCCTAAACAAGTTTTATTGACTCTTTATCATACTCTTGTTCTTCCTTATATAACATACTGCACCCTTGTTTGGGGAAACTCCGCTCACAACGCATTAAATGGTATCTTTGTCATCCAAAAACGAGCAATAAGGTTATTATCTGATGCTGATTTCCTTGATCACTCTAGTGCATTATTTAAAGAGCTAAACCTACTGAAGCTCAACGATATAACCAAACTGGCACATTTTATTTTTATTTACAAGTGTAAGAACAAAATCATTAATTTGCAATGGGTAAATAGATATTTTGTAACTCATCAAGAAATCCGCTCGTATCAGACCAGAAATAGATCAAAGCTTGTTATGCCTCAATTTAGATTGTCTTCATCTCAAAAGCTACCCATTTTCAATGGATTGAAACTATGGAATGACTTGCATGCCGATATAAAAAATAGTGAATGTAAATTTGTTTAAAACCAAGTTGAAATCCCGATTAATAATGGCATACTAACAAAAATCTAGGATTACTGTCCACTAACATTGTTTAATATTGTCCATTAATATTGTTTAATATTGTAATACATGTTTTAACTATTAATAATACTTACTTATTTATTTATTATTATTAATTTGTAACAACTAGCTGCTTATTTTTAATAAGAGCCCAGTAAAGCCTAAAGTTTAAGGGCCAAATTAAGTAAAATAAATAGTCGAGCTTCACAATTATTTATGTCATTGTAAATTGAAAAATTTATTTATTTTATTATTAATAAAGGTTTATTCTATTCTATTCTATTAAAAGAGTTGTAGCAAAGGCTAGTTTGCAACGTACTGATACTAGTCATATTCTAACACCAAGAGCTTTCTATGATTTTTGCAGTGAACACTTTAATTCAATTATTTGTGTGTATGTTACAAAGGAGGAGGTTCATGCGGATAAATTCAATTTTTCTAGTAGGTTTAATGAAGCTTTACCTGTTAAATGTACACCGGTTTTCCACAGGTTTGTAGCGGAGTCAGAAAACCTTATACAAGCTTATCAGACATCTGATTCTGATAATTGTAAATTGTTTAGAATAAGTACTGGGGCTGAACTTGATAAAGACACCCATCTTTTTCAACTAGTTGACTATCAAATTGGCCAGTATGTTGCCTGTAAATATGATGATAAAGTTTGGTTTGGAATTATTTTAGACACCAGAATAATATGGTGATTATAAAATTAGTTTCCTCACCTCATCAGGATCTACCACTCAGTATTATTTTCCGATGAAAGAGGATGTTTGCTGGATAAAACAAAATATGATTTCTATCATGATGACACCAAATATCAAGCCTGGTGTTAAGATTATTTACTCCTTCAATCCAAAGCAAGTTTAAGAACTTAATGGGAGTTTGGAACAAAAAACTAGGATAAAAATCTGTTGAAAATTAACTATATATAAGCTAGGTAGGTATAGATTATTAGCATTAAGAATTATTGCACCATGTGTAAATTGCAATGTATTAATTACCTAACAGCTTACATGAATTTGTAAAAATTAGTCTTTTAAGTAAAAGTAGCCATTTTGAAATCTGTAAATACCTATTTTATATACAAATACACATTTCTTTTCATATACAGGGTGTCCCAGGAGGAAATGTCAAGAATGCACCATTTGACTCTCTGGGTATTTCTAAGTAGAAAGTATTATATCGACATGTGCCTGATTCCCAACCGTTACCGAAATACAGGCCTATACATTTGGGTAACTAAAACATGATAAAAAGCCGATCTTAGATAATATTCAATGACATTTAATGATACATTGGCAACTGTGCAGATCCTCACATTATTTATTTACATTATTTATTTACATTATTTATTTAGGTACGTCTTAACACCTGCTCACTGAGTCACGTTTCTTTTCAGGGTGTGTTGTGTACTCTGCAAACGTGGAGGTGCAGTGCTCAAGCAACATTTCAAGCCATGCCGGTAGTTTTCTCGAAAGAAGAATACGCAGACATGTTATTTGTGTATGGGTTTTGTAATGGAAATGCTGTCGCAGCCGTTGCAGACTATCAGGATGCGTTCATGAACCTCAGAAATGAACTTCCGCGTTTTCCTTGACAAGACTCAATGGATCGGAGGCTCGCCGCGTGCATTGAAGAAGGAGGGGGTCACTTTGAAACCATTCTGCAATAAGTGCAATAGTGTATTGTATGTTTGTACTTTTTGTAAACCACAAGTGTCATTAAATAGTATCTAAGATCGCCTTTTTATTATGTTTTAATTACCCAAATGTAGAGGCCTGTATCTCAGTGACGGTTGGGAATCAGACCCATATCGATATAATACTTTCTACTTTGCACCATTTCACTCTTTGGGTATTTCTTTCTTGACATTTCCTTGGACACCCTGTATTGATAGAATAAGGTTGAAACTCATTTTTTGTATATATGAAAATTTAAAAAAATCTGTAAGGGGGGGCAGGACCCCTTCAAATGGAATAAAGTGTCGTAACGTTTTTTCTGTTAATTTTAGCCATTTTTTCTGCTTATGCTAATTTGTTGTGTGTGCAATTACCTTTCATACACACTTTAATCACTGTTCTATGTCAAATAGGGACTGTTATGGTGGTTTGAAAATATCCAGTTTTCGTCCCCCCCCCTCAAAAAAGGGGGGAGCATAACTTTTGAACCATAACTCCAATTGAGCTGATATTTGAAATTTGGTACTTACTACCATACACCATTCTATAAACCAAATTTAAGCAAAATCTATGAGGGTGTGGTTTTGACCACTGCATTTTTCTTAAATGTATCGAAAAAAATAGATTCATCGATGCACCGACACATTCATGCAAATAACTGAAAGTAATAGTAAGTAAAATTGTAGGAAGTTGTATAATCCGCAAATTTTCTGAATTGCTGTTTTTTTCAATTAATATGGTTTTAAGTTATAATGTTGAAGGGATTTGATATTTACAATTATATCATACATATCAATGATATCATGTTAATAATAATTTTCGCGCTGCTCATCCACAGAAATATTTCTCTTTCCAAAGCTATTAACCCCTTAGATGCTAGATGCGTAATTTCAGTACAGAAGCGCGCTACGCTGTGCGCAATTTTCACGCAATGCATGCATACAACACATCAATGTATTTACAATTATTTAGTATATATTAATTAGTAAAACATGTGCTGCTATTTATTGTTCAATAAAATTGGAACAATCAATGACAATGTACATAAATATAATATCTAAAAACAACCTTGAGCAGAATCTACAATTGGTTTGAAGGCATTAATATGAAATTGAACACTGAAAATTTTCAATTATAAGGAACGGGAAAAGGGAGGACCTAAAATCCATGTCCCCAAATGGACAGGAAATTTAGAGAAATTCTAAAACAAGAATAAGGTATTGTAATGACATAACGTGAAATTTGAAAAAAAAAGTAAGATCGCAGTAAACAGAGCAAAAAGAATAAGTGGGTAGATACTGAAAACCTTTAAAAGTAGAGATAGGAATATAATTATTTCTCTATTAAAAACACTGATCATACACAAGTTGGAATACTGCTCGGTCTTAAAATCCCCATATAAAAAAGAAGACATTAGTCAACTAGAAGGGATTCAGAGAAGCTTCACAGCCAAGGTCAATGGATGCAAAGAACTAATTTACTGGGAAAGGTTACGTGAATTAAACTTGTATCGAAGAAGAAGAAGAGCAGTACACCGTTATTTACACTTGGAAAATAATGGAGAAACTAGCCCCTAATCGTACTTCGAACCCTATAACCAATCAAACATCAGTGGAAAGTAGAAAAAGCAGAATGTCGTGTTTCCAAATTAAAGACCAGACAGGGAATCATCCTCAACCTTGATAAAAAATATTATTCTTGTGAGAGGACCAAAACTAAATTCAACCATTTGCCCAAGGAATTAAGGAACACGAGTATTGTAGCGCTGGATATCTTCAAAAGAAGATTAGACGCCTAGCTCAGAGCAATTCCAGATGAGCCGGGCGTACATGGCTATGTGAGATGGAGAGCAGAAGACGCCAACTCTTCATTTCGCCAGGCCAACTCAAGAGGTGGGGGAAATAAGCGTGACCTTCGTGAAATGAGGAATCATCACACCGAACATTTGAAAGGTTGAAAGGTATATATATCAGGGTTGGCAAAAACCCAACTGGTTTTTTGCTGGGTAGTTGGGTTTTTGCTGGGTTTTTGGGTTTTTGCCAACCCTGATATATATATATGTGTGTGTGTGTGTGTGTGTGTGTGTGTGCAGTCGGCCTTCCATTTACACGGTTACGTTCCTGGAAAACACCGTGTAAATTGAAATCGTGTAAAAAGATACGAAAGCCCTTTGGGAAATAGGGGTTTAGCTGCCAGGTTCACAAGATAACCCTGTAATATCCATCATATCGTCTACAAAATACACATTTTACAAGGCATCAAAAGCTTATGATGATTACATATATTTATTTAGCAAGTTTTAAACAAGTTTTTATTATCAAAACAAGTGCTTACGTTTAAGGAGGAGAGAGTAGACACCAATCAACCAGGGAAGTACTCCGGGGAGACGTTAGACAGAAGATAGGGAGTCCAATTGCTTTGATTTGTTGCCTTTCCAAAGTTTTTGAATCTTTCCTTCAAAGGAAGAGTCTTGAACACCTCTCTTCTCACAATCTTCTTTCAGATCGTCAGTGTGGGTTTCGGAAGGGACGCTCGACTGGCGATATTCTTGGATATATATCTGACTCTTGGTCATCTTCCTTTCGGGATTTCGGTGAAACCTTTGCTATTGCGCTAGACCTATCGAAAACTTTTGATAGTCTGGCACAAATTTTTAATTTTGAAACTGCCCTTCTTCGGTTTCTATCCTTCGATCTGTGCCTTCATCTCTAATTTCCTTTCTGGCTGATTTATAGCTGCGGTTGTACATGGCCACTGTTCTTCTCCTGAAATTATCAACAGTGTTGTTCTTGAGGGTTCTGTCCTGTCACCCACTCTTTTCCTTTTATTTATTAATGATCTTTTAATTCGCACTTCCTGTCCTATTCACTCCTTTGCCGATGATTCCACTCTTCACTTCTCCACCCGCTTCTCAAAGCGTCCCTCTCAACAGTCACTCCATGATTCGCGTGGGACGGCTGTGAGGCACCTGACCTCTAATCTTTCTGCTCTCTCTGACTGTGGCAAAGAAAACCTTGTGTTGTCTTTTAATACCTCAAACTCGGTACCTCCATCTGTCTACTCGTCACAATCTTCCACACGACTTATCCCCCTTTCCTTTAACAACACACAACTGAATCCTTCCTCTTCTCTTAACATTCTTGGCGTTTCCTTTTCTCGTGATATTTCCTGGAAATACTGTACCGCCTCTGCACTTTCTTCATCCCCGCTCAGTTGCTGTCTCTGTACAGGTGTCTTGTCCGCCCCTGTATGGAGTATGCTCCTCATGTATGGGGTGGCTCAACCCACACAGCAGTACTTGACCGGGTGGAATCAAAGGCTTTCCGTCTCATCAGTTCACCGCCTCATACTCACTCTTTTCAATCTCTCTCTCTTCGCCGCAATGTTGCTTCACTCTCTTTACTATTGCTATTATAACAGACATTTCTCTTCTGAACTCTCAAACTGCATGCCTCCTCTTTCAAGGAGAGCGCACAGCATCACACTTTCGACATTTTATAATTCCTTTTCTGTCCAACTCTAACGCAAGGGTTAATCGGTGTTTTCGATGTTTTATCTATTCAACCGGTCAACTCTGGTGTTTTCGATGTTTTATCTATTCAACCGGTCAACTCTGGAACAATCTTCCTCAATCCTTCTTTCCCCGCGCCTATGACTTCGTCTTTCAAACGCAGTGTCTCTAGACATCTTGAAAACCCTGGAACTTGATTTTGGCTATATTCTTCTCCTATTGGTGGGGGGAGCCGCTTTTGTGGGCATTCGCCGTTGGCCCCTCCTTCCTGCAAAAAAAAATGTTTCACCTTAGCCAAGTGTTTTTATTAAAAAAATTTAATGAAATTTAAATTTGATACTAAATTTTAATGATGAGAGGCCTTGCAGTCGGGGTCGAGTCTGCTGCTGCTTGCTGAGTGTGGAGTGGAGCTGTTGGTGGTAGACTTGCGGAAAAAAAACTGGTGATAGGCAGTTGTTTGGCTTTATTATGCTAGTTTTTGTACACTTTTATGGAGCCAACGCACCCTCAATCCCTCTCTTGAACTTCAAGCTGCACCCCATAAATGGATCCTCAGCAGGAAACGGGCTTCCATATTCCTTGGCCGATCGAAAACCCTTATCCAGTCTCTTCATTAGCATCTGTTGCTTCGGAGCCGCCACCACCTCGTCTTCACTTTCTTCGTCACTGGTGTTTGACTGTGAATCAGTTCTTCCAGCTCTTCCTCATTTAGCTCGGTGTGGTGAGACTCGAGTAGCTCCTCTACTTTCGTCGCCTGAAGATCGTCGAATCCATTCCCTCCAACACGACAACCCAGCTCCGCTATCTTCTCTACTTCGTCTCGCATTGCCTGGAAACTACGGAAGTAATTTACTGCCAATTGCCACAAATTCTTTGAACATGCGTTGAGGGTGGAAGGTTTTATTTCATCAGGCGATTCTTTTATGTTTTTAATATCTGTTATGGTGGTGTCCTTCCTGCACTGGCTCACTGTTAAATTACGATCATTTTCCATAGCATCTAAGATGCGGCGGGAGGTACGCCGAGTGTAGTATGCCTTAAAAGTTATGACGCCTGCAGGACTGACGCGGTGATGGGAGGCAAGAAGACCACCCCCACGTTTGGATGCGCAACTTGAAGGCTTTCAAAATGGCCTGGCGCATTATCTATGATCAGTGTCACTTTAAATGCGAGGTTCTTTGATGCCAGGTAGAGTTCTACTTCATGTACAAAACAATTATGGACCCAATCCAAGAAAACCTCTGTAGTGACCCATGCACGTCGATAAGCCCTCCAAAACACTGGCAGCTGATATTTATTCTGCCCTTGAGTGCTCGGTAAACCAGCATCAGCTTTACCATATAATCTCACGATGCGTTTCCACAGAGAAGGGTCAATCTATCTTTCACACCCTTAAATCCTGGAGCAGATTTCGATTCTTTAGGAAGGAATGTTCTCTTCGGCATTCTCTTCCAAAACAAACCAGTCTCATCGGCATTGAAAACTTGTTCTGGTTTGTATCCCTTCTCTTCGATGACTGGCCAGCTCCAGAGGAAACTTCTTAGCTGCCTCATGGTCTGTAAATGCCGCTTCACCATGCAACTTAACAATGTGCAGGCTGTACCTCCTCTTGAATTTATCGAACTAACCCTTGCTGGCGAGAAAAGGGGTTTCCTTGGCTGCATTGCTTTCCTTCGAAGTCGGTACATCTTCCTGTTTTAAGTGGTCATACAACCTCTTCGCTTTCTCTCTTATCGAGGCCCCGTTCAGTGGAACCCTTTTCTTTGTTTGATCCTCAATCCACAGGAGCAGGAGCAGGGCCTTCTCCATCTTTTGTATGGTAGTATCACGAGTATAGAATAACAATAACACTTTAGTGTCTTTGGGTGCACTTGCAGCAACATTTGATCTAATTTTCTCATTTCTCTTCACCGTACCCACTTTTTAGGCGAGTTTCACTCGGTTTCCTCTTTGAGCTCATGATAAACACTTAAGGAGGTCAATAGCAATTAACACTTACAAAGGGGACTGCGTGATGCTTCCGCGACAGGAGCCGAAAACGCCCTGAGAGCGGCGTGGGTGGCAGATGTAGTGGGAAGTTGGGTAAGCGAGGCGGGGTGGCGGGAAGGGAACCTTCTAGAGTAAATCTAGACTCTTTGTAAGGCCACGTGACCACCGTGTACACCGTTCGAGAATGAAATTTTATATATATATATATATATCGTAAAGAACGACGCTTGTATATGTAGAAGACCATTCCGCGCAAGATGAGGAGGGAGAACGAACAAATGAAAAAATGAGGTAACCACCCGGGAATCGAACCCGGGATCTTCCGATTGCCGGTCGAGTGAGGCCCGTGGTGTAATGGTTATCATATCTGACCGGCAATCGGAAGATCCCGGGTTCGATTCCCGGGTGGTTACCTCATTTTTTCATTTGTTCGTTCTCCCTCCTCATCTTGCGGGGATGGTCTTCTATACAAGCGTCGTTCTTTACGTTAATTATACTGCGTGTTCTTTGCAGTTGAAAAAAATATATATATATATATATATATATATATATATATATATATATATTATGCAGGAAGGAGGGACCAGGGGCGAACGTCCGCCAAAATGCCTCCCCTACTTATTAGAAAAAGTAAGCACAACTATGAGCTATATATAGTGAACCAAATTAAATCGAATTCGAAGGAATTCTATAATTATGTTAGGAATGAAAGAGTAGCTTCGCAGACTATTGGCAAAAACATCGAAAAAATTTACGATAACTTACAAATGACAGAAGTTTTAAATAAATTCTTCTCTTCCATCTTCACTAACGAAAATATGAACAACATTCCTGTTCCCGTAATTCATGCTCAGTGATGATCATTTAAAGCTTCACGATTTTACCATTAGTAAAACTGAAGTACCGTACTCTCAGCCATAGGTAAAATTAATTCTAATAAAACTCCAGGTCCAGATAAACTCTACCCTAAGGTACTTAAAGAAATGAACTGCGTAGTAGTCTCTCCTCTCGCATGTACATTTTGTAAATCGTTAGTCTGGACAGGGGCGTAGCCAGCCCTCTGGGCCCGGGTGGACAAACTTAGATTTTCCCAAAATTCAAATTAGCATTTCGAACGCGCAGCGCGAGCATAATGGTGTGCGGTCCTGGGGCCTCGCCCTAAGGCCCCTGGTGGGGTCCAGGGGCAAAGCCCCGGTGGGGATACATGGGACAAAACTACCGGAAGCTTGGGGCTTCTACAAATTTCTACACTAGTTTTCCCTTGTATTTTAAGCCTGATTATTTTCTCTTATTTTTTCCCTATTTACCCCGAATTTTTCCCCAGTTGCTGGACCCAGGCAATGATGGGTTTCCCTTAACCATGTACAAGGGTGAGTTAGTTCCTTCATAATATTACTCTATGTTCTCAGCCTTTCCTTTTCCTTCCCATTCTTTCCTTTCCTTTCCCCTTTTCTTCCCTCCTTTTTCTCATCCCTATCCCTTCCCCATTTCCCCTTTTAACTTATTTAACCCCTTTTCCGTACTTTTAGCCCTATTTCCGATTTCCTCTTTTTTTTTTTTCTTTTCTGTCTTCCCCATTTGCCCAACTTTCCCCCAGGTTGTTAGACCCTGGCAGTATTTAGTTTTCCCCACCATGACAAGGGTGAGTTAGTCCTTACATAACTTATTCTCTTCTCATATCCTATCCTGCCGTCTTGTCGGCAGTGGCCGGCGGATGATGATGGCGAGTCTTTCTCTCTTTTTCTGAATGAATGTTAACCCATGAATGATAGGTTTGGCTACTTACTTAACCCCTTATTCTCTTCTTTTAAACTCCCTCTTATCTTCTTTTAACCCCTACTCTCTTTTTTCTCTCGGGCTAACCTTAGGGTCTTTGTTAGTTTTCCCTTTTTTCCACTCCCCTTTCTTTCTCCCTTCCTTTCTCCCTTCCTTTCTTCCTTCCTTCCTTCCTTTTTCTTTTTCTTTTCTCGTCTTTTTTTCCTCCTCTTTCCCCATTTTTCCCAAAAATTTTTTCACCGGGTAGGCAGTGCCGTATTAAGAATTTTTGGGCCCTGGAGCCAAAATATTCTTGGTCCCTCAACAAGACAAATCTTCGAGTCCTGTAAATTAATAAAACCACTTATTTCTAAATCAAATAATGCAAGTTTTACACAAATACCAAGTTGCTACAATTACATCAAACCAATTACACAACTACAAGTCCACTACTAATCTACCAAAGTTGGTCACAAAATCATCCACCACCAGTATACAAAAGTTTTTTGAGCTGCTTCATATCACTAAATTTTCCAATCACAAGCTCAGTATTTAAATTCTGCAAAATATTCTTTTCTATGCATAACAATAACAGACTTTGCAATTTCTTTTAAGTTAGCATTTGACGTTTAACATTTTTAATCATGCTCAAATGAGAAAAAGAACGCTCCGCAGTTGCATTTGACATCATCAAACAGATAAATGCGATAAGCAATGAAAGCATTTCGGAAAATAGCCCTCAATTTGTGAATTTCCTGTAGTACTACTAATGGGCGAGTGTCAGCTAAAGCGTTTTGTTTGACAAACAGTACAAAATGCTGAAACTCAAATGGGAAGCTGTCCTCAAAATCATTTGGGTAATGGACTAGCCAGATTTTTGTTGTTTTTGATGCTTCCTCTGAAGTTAGTTGTTGTTGGTTAGCCGATCAGCCCACCCTGATCGAGCAAGCCGGCGGCACGCAGGTAACCGATCATCGCCCTCTCCGGAGTGGACCAGAGGTTCGGCGCACTGGTGGTGTTGTGTTGTGTTCTATGTTGTGCTATAGTGGTACAGTCTGTCATAATATGTTCAATTGTTTGTGATGTGTCCTGGCACAGGTGGCAAGTGTCGTCTGTGGAGTTGTCTAGTCTGTGTTTATATGTCTGTAAGTTGGGGTGATGTCCACATCGGAATCGTGCTAAGTTAACTCGATCCGATCTGCTCAAGCTGGTCTCTGACCTGTCAATGGGTGGCAGCTTCACACCTAGGACCGCATTCGGACCGAGTCGTGTCAGTGCTTTGTAGGTTAGGTGTGTGTGTGTGTGTGTGTTTTCTGTACTGTGTGATGTCTGTGGGGCGTGGTATGGAATGGAGTATTTGGTTATAATGTCTCTCTGGTGTTACCTTCATGGTGCGAGGTGTTGGTGCATGATTGTACATGTAGTGGCATGGGTATTGTGGGTTAGTTGTCGCTGCTGCCATACATTGTGTTCCCCTCATGTCTAAATGTTCCCTAACTTTCAGTATTTTTGTTTCTGTGTGCAGGTGTTCTATTGGTGTTTGAGTGCATCCTGTAATGATACGAAGTGCGTTGTTTTGTATTGTCTGTAAGGTGTTTATGTGTGTGTTTGAGATAATCGGTCCCCAGCATGGGCTAGCATAGTCCATAACTGACCGAATATATTGTTTGTATATGAGTGATGTTGTTTCCTGCTGGTGTACAAAGTTTGTGCCTGTTAGTACCCTAAGCATGTTAAGTCTTGACGTACATTTGTTTTTAATGTCCTGAATGTGGTTTGCAAAAGATAATATGTTGTATGTGACCCCAAGTATTTTGGTCCTGAGTGTGTGGAATGTTGGTGGTGTTTAGTGTAAGCTGTGGAGTCATCTGGTGTTCTTTTGTGTTGCTTGTAAGCAAGGTGATGGTTGATTTTGTGGGCGCTACTTTGAGTGTATTGTGTGAGAGCCAGTCTTGTAAACTGTTTATGTATGTTTGTAGGTTATTTGTAGCGGTGTCGATGTTGTTGTGGGTGGACGTTAGTGATGTCATCTGCATATGATAAGGTAAGCTTGTTATCTATGGGTTTTGGAATGTCATGCATGTATAAGTTGAAGAGTGTTGGTGAGAGAACAGAGCCTTGAGGGACTCGGTTCGGAAAAAGCTTGTTTTTGGATGACTTGCCATTAAATGTGACATGTGAGTATCTAACTGAAAGATAGTTGCTCAGCCACCTTTTGGTGTTATTGTGCATGTTTGTGTTGAGTATTTTGTTTATGAGAGGGAAGCGTGGGATAGCATCAAATGCTTTACTAATGTCTATTGTTGCTAATAGTGTACGTTGACTGGTCGTCTGGAGTTGATACCATCCATGATGTGCTGCGTGAGGTTAGTGAGTAATGTCGTGGTTGAGTGGTGAGGTCTGAATCCATGTTGAGTAGGCGATAGTGGTATGTGAGAGTTAGTGATTTGTAAGATTAGTATTTGTTACTTTGGAAGGTGTGCATTAGGGTGGTCCAAAAAGTTAAAGCATCGAGTAAGTTCTCCCCACAAGGTTGGTTTTATGCCTCTTGGTGTGGACAGTATTTGTGCAAAGTTTCACGTTATTCGTTTAATATTTAGGGGTCGCCCCACTTGCCCCCTTTTTGAAAATTTGGGAAAATATATAGACAACTGAATAACTAAATTTTTTTTTGGTTCTCAAAGAATATGAAAGAAAACAGTAAGACAATAGGACATGATAATGGGTGTATCTTCATTATTTCTTCTGCATCAGAGTCGCCTTGGATGGTATTGGTATCTGTTTTCGGTGGGCGGCTACGAGTTGTAGGAGGTACTGCTTCTGGTCCTCGTTTCGTGTCAAAGTGTCATTGTAGCGTTGTGCGAGAGCAATACCTCGCTCGGCAGCATCATTGACGACTTTCATCTTTAAGGCGCGATCTCTAAGTTCCCTGTAGTTCTTGTCATTTGGCCATTCCCGTGGATCTTTTTGAAGTAACTGGCGCGCTTCCTCCTTACCTCCAACTTTCAAGGCATCAAAGAGGGTCAATGTCCTTTTCGTGACGAAGGATGCCACATCATTTTCAACACCAGCTTCCGCCATGTCGATTCGTCGGGGGCAGCCATTCTTTTGGGGATGTTGGAGGTGTTGAACCATTCTCCTTTTGGTATCAGGATCGATCCTATTATCGAAGAAGGCCAGTCCAATCAGATGCTCCGACAAGTACCACAGGTGGCGTCTTAGAGCTGTCTTCGCCGCTTGTGCAGCTCCTCCGTGTGGATATTTTTCCAGAAGATGCAGCATTTTGAGATCATTGAGAGGAGCTTGTGTCCCCATTGGCGCTTCATGCCAGTACTTGACGTAAATCAGACTGACAAATAAAGCCAGCTGAGTCACGTTTCGTTCATCGCGTGCTGTGAGCTTGAATTGATAGTGAAAGAGGTAGATTTTGAGCGCATAAATCGCCTTCGCCATCCATCTCGCGTGGTGCATGGGACCCGGAGCTCGGATAAAGAGTTGACCACCAGTCTTTCCCCCCAGGAAGAGCAAAGATAGTTCAAGGAACTCCTTGTAGTCGTCACGAGGTTGGCTTGCCTGAAGAGCGTTAGGTAAGTAAGTGAGCATCTCTTTTCTCATCTTGGAGTTGAGGGTTCTCGAACAAGCTGTCCGATGCTGAGACAAATGCTTCGTGGGAGAGAGATGGCCATTCCTTTTGAAATCGCTTAAAAAGGCCTGTTTCAGGACTTCCTGTTGAGCCAAATATTGAGGCAAAGACATCAGCAAGTACGACTTCAAGTATATGATGTCGACAACCGATCCAAACTAGCTCGTGACCCAATGCTTCTTCAATCCTGACACAGGCTCCGCGATGTAAACCCGTGTTTGACGCAGTGGTATCGAAGACGAGACCTCTCACATGCTGTTCCACGTTCCATAATTTCATAGTTTGAAGGCATGCCTGGGCCTGTGCTTCTCCAGTTCCTTGTTTCATCTTTGGGACACCAAGCAGCTTCTCCTGTCCATTGAATGTTATAAGGATTGCTATCCGATGCACATTCGTCTTCTTCCCTTCAATGCCGGGGAGGAGCTTTCCGTCCCAATGGAGAAGGACAGGGTCTTCTAGAGAGAATGATTCTAGGTCTTCTCGAGCTGCCTGTTCTCGCCCACTTTCTCTGTAGCGATGAATAGAGCTCCGAGAGCACGTCATCCCAGACAGATCATGCCCCGCGGCCTGTAATACAGCTCCAGTTAAGAAAACAGCATTCCGGTCAGAAAGATTGGTGCGATCCATTGCTCCAATGACTTCTGGAGATTGGAAAATGTTCGTAACTTGTTCTTGGGACGCTTTGGTGCCGGAGCTTCAGACGAAGAAGGAATCGGAACCGATGGTCTATAGTCGTCGTCGTCTTGCGAAAAAGGGAAGAAGAAGAAGAGGAAAGATCAATTGATGACACTCCTGCTTCTTTCAAATCTTTCTGTGTTGCTTCATGCCTTGCCTTCCTCTTGGCTTCCTTCTCCATTCTGGATCGCTTTCTGTCCTCTTGTGTAGTCGTTTCCTTATCAATGCCAGCCATGCTGCAAGAATTGACGTCCTTGCGCTGCATGGACAGGAAATTTCGGTCCTCAACGTTGACGATTGTGCTCATGGCATCACTGGTTGTGATGTCAAACAGTTCCTGGATGTCCGCTTTGAAGATGTCTTCATTCATTCTATCGCTGGCACGTTGCCTGGTCCTGTGCTTCTTGAGTGTTTTGTAGCGGTCTAAAAGCTTTGAAAGCTTACGGACACAGGAGTCGATCCGTTGAGTTGGGATCCGCGCTCGGGTCCAGACTTCAATCACCCTCTGGCATGCCTGGTTCAGACTGTCGGAGGTGGTTTGCTTTTGATTGATGTGGTGGTATTGCCCCAAGAGGAGGGCGTCAAGGCATGTAGGGAGCCTTGACGTGGATAAAGTTCCAGTTGCCATCCCTAGAAGCCAAACTTTTGGAATTGATCGAGTTTGAGCCATCGGACCTACGGAAGAAAAAGTACATTTATATATATATATTCAGAGTGGGGCGACCTCTAAATATTCACCAATCACGCTGCACTTTTGCACAGACCATGTGGACACTAAATGGACAAAAACCACACTTGTGGAGACTATCTACGACAACTTTGAAATTTCCCCCTATGGATTTGGACCACCCTAGTGTGCATAGTAAAGTAATGGGTGTATAGGAAGCTGGTTCTGTTGGATTTTTGATTGGTTTGAGTAATGTAATAATTGTACCTTGTTTCCATATGTCAGGAATAATACAGTGTTGGTATGAATATGTGCTGATATTTGTGAGAGCTAGTATTCCCTGTGGGCCCAAGTGTTTAAGGTGTATGTTAAATATGTTGTCTGGTCCAGTAGCCTTCGAATTCTTAATATTTTTGATGATCTTGGTGGTCTGGTCTGTATTGAAGGGTGTAATGGTCGTGTCGAGTCTGTAGGTTTTCTTGTGTCTGGCTGTTTCTGTCTGCGTGTTTCTGGTTGTTGTCTCTGTTTAAGTGACTTATCTTTGCGTAGTGATTAACTAAAATGTTAGCTTATTGTGTATATGTTGGGATATTATTTTGGCTGCGACAGATAGCCGCGTGTGAGGTGTGGATGCCACTGTTAGAGTGGGTAATGCTGTTTTATAGTCTTGTATAGCCTGGATGTATCTGTGGAGTGGTTTAGTGTTATGAATTCCCAAATGTTTGTTTGTTTTTCTTTGAGTTTGTTTATTTCTGTATTGAGCTGTTGTATCTGCTGTTTTATGGCTTCTGTGTCTCGTGTTTGTGTGTTATGTTTGAGGTTATGATGTTGCCTTATGAAGTGGGCTATTTCTCAAGTATAATTTGGGTTGTATTTCCTAATGTTGCCCTTGGGTATGTATTTTTCCTTGGTTATGTATTTGTTTGCATTATTGATGCTGTTTAATGTGGTGAATTGTTCCTCAGTCTGTATTTTGAACTGTTCCCAATCTCAATCTGAAGTTAGTTGAGAAATATTGTTGAGCATTCCAAATTCATCATTGATATCATTATAAATACCTGGCGCCTGCCTCCCCACCCATTAATACGCTACTGCCGGTAGGCAAGTTGCTTACTCGGGAAAGCCTTGGCTACGCCACTGAATCTGGAGAAGTTCCGTTCGATTGGAAACTTGCAAACATTACGCCAATACTTAAAAAATAAGACAAATCGGCCCGGGAAATTATCGTCCCATCAGCCTGACTTCAGTAGTTGGTAAGCTTATCCCTTTAAGCCCTGAATTTTTTGTAGGGTTAAGTTATGCGTGCTGGTTAAGTGTGCGGTCTACCTACGATTTGTTAGGTTTAATCATGATATTTTCGTTAAAACTAACGAAAATATCATGACTAAACCTAACCAATCGTCAAGGGCGATTGACAATGGGATGTAAACAAACAATGAGTAAACAAGATAAGAAGCTATAATTAAAAGGTAGACCGCCGAATCGTAGGTAGACCGCACACTTAACCAGCACCAAGTTATGAATGCGTGTATTGAAACGTTAGCAATTTGTACCAGTCGCCCTTAAAGGGTTAAGGAGACGATCGTTCGGGACAAAATAGTTAATCACTTAGAAATTAATAAATTAGTCAAAGAGTCTCAACACGGCTTTCGACGTAATCGTCTTATCTTACTAATTTGCTCGATTTCTTTAATGATATTGTAAATATATATGATGAGAATAAAACAGTAGATTATATATTTCGATTTTAAAAAAACGGTCGGACCTTTCCAGTTTGTGTACCGTTTTTCATATAATTTATTTTTGAGAATATTTTTGTTAAAACTAACGAAAATATCACGACTTAACCTAACCAATTATTATCAAGAGCGTACAGTTGATCTATTAGTAAATAGTAAATACTATTCCAGAAACAAACAAAATGTTATAATTAATAATAGATGAACTGTACGCCCTTGATAATTGGTTAGGTTAAGTCGTGATATTTTCGTTAGTTTTAACAAAAATATTCTCAAAAATAAATTATGAAAAACGGTACACACACTGGAAAAGGTCCAAACGTTCGATAAAGTGTCACATAGAAGAGTATTAGTTAAACTTTATTCCCACGGAATTGATGGTAATGTTCTCAAATGGATCGAAAATTGGCCAAGTGGACGTAAACAGAATGGTCATTAAAGGTAGAGAGTCTAACTGGAAAAGGGTAACTAGGGGCGTGCCTCAGGATCAGTTGTGGGACCACTACTTTTATTATTCAAATTAGTGACATCGACTCCGGAATTAACATCATCATTTAAAAATTTGCGGATGATGCCAAACTAGAGGGACGAACAAAATCAGCGGCAGAACGTTTGTAGATTCAAGAAGATATTAATAAATTACTCGAGTGGGCGGAAATGTGACAAATGAACTTTAATATAGATTAGTGTAAAACGTTGCATATCGGTATAAAACTATGTTAAAGAAAAATATTTTATGTGCGACAAGACACTGATGAGTGTTACGGAAGAGAAAGATTTGGGTATTATTGTTGCTGACACTCTTAAACCGAGTAAGTAATGTATCGAAATGGTCAGAAAAGCAAATAGAATCTTAAGATTTATTGGAAGGTCATTTGAGTTTAAGTCGGACAAAACGATGCTAACATTATATAATTCCTTAGTACGCCCCCACCTGCAATACTGCGTTCAATTCTGGTCCCCATATTTACGACAGAACATACAGAATGGAGAGAGTGCAGTGACGGGCTACTAAGATGATTCCTAACTTAGAAATAAATCATACGCTGCCCGTTTTGAAGCGTTAAATTTATCGCACTTGTAAAAAGGCGTATTCGAGGAGATTTAATCCAGGTGTTTAAAGTGATCAAACGTTTTGATAATGTCAATGCTGAAAAGTATTTCACCTTCAGAAATGCAGATTGAACTCGCGGTAATAGTTTCAAATTAGTGGGTAAATATTTTAATTCTGACTCTGTACTGAACGGACGCATTTCATGAGCTCTCTGATATTGCTTCAACTTTTGCATATTACTAATAACTTTTATTTTGGAAAGTTTTGAATTTTATATACTTGCGTTTATATTCACATTGTTATAGTTAAGTAATTGAATATTAGTGGTTTTTAGCGATTTAGAAGTTTTCATAGCGTGCCGGCTTAATTTAACTTATACTTGTAACGCTTATAAACTAATTTAACTTGCGTGATGCTGTCGCAGAAAGCGTCGTGTGTTAGGTGTGCGGTAAACCGGTGGTATACAGATTTTAAAGATTATAACGGCGGTCCTATGGCGATTACCGAGAGATCAGTTTTTTTCTTTTGCGATTTAAGGGAGAAAATAGTTGACATAAAACGCAGTGTACGTGAAGTAACGGAAAGACTTGCAATGCTTGATGAGGGCAGGGGTAGGGCTACGGTTGACGAAAGCCAAACCAATACTAACGTTGAAGACGTTAGTAACTTGAAGGGTGAGGTGCGTAACCTAGTTTCTAGTTTAGGTAGCTTATCGGGAAGGTTGGATAGAGTTGAGGAAGCGGTTAAGGTTGGTCCGAGATTAGTAGATGGCGAGGGATTTAGAGAAGTTAAGGGTGGAGCTAGGCTGCGTGCGTTAGGTGATAGGAATCCCCCCCCCCCCATCGAGGTTTCGAACCCTTTCGCCCATTTGGGAAGGAACGTGAATGAAGAGAAACTATTTTAATTGGGGACACTTTAGTGCGCCATATGGACACAGAGTTCGTTGAACGGCATCCAACCAAGAGGAGCAGGATCTGTCTCCCAGGGGCCAGGGTTGACAGAGTTAGAGACGAAGTGGATAGGATTGACGTTGCCTCCCATCACTGGATGTTGGTGACGATGGTAGGAGGCAACGACTCGTATAGGCCCGATACGAGAGTGCCTGTAGGCCTGTTCGAAAATCAACTTTTTCTTATTTTCATAGGTTTCTGTACATTTTCCCATGCTTTAAGACCTGAAAAAGCCGAAAATCACAACTATTTTGACCTAGGATGTTGGGAAGCATTGCCGCATGGAGCTTTAAATTTTCTGCCTTGAAATCGGCCAAAGCGCCAATTCCGGGGTCCCTTGAATTATGTTTTGCACTTTAACTTTTGATCTAAACAAGATAGAGCAACAAATTAGGTATCAAATGAAAGAGCATAAAATTAATAAATAATAATAATAATAATAATAATAAATAAATAATAATTAATAATAATAATAATTATCTATCATTTTTCAGGAAACAACAGAAACTCAATCAGAATCTAGAAAACCATCTACAAGTTACAACTTCACAATGGCATTAAGCAAAGAGCTGAGGGAGCTCCGTGGGAGCACAGTTGATATCTCAGAACCTCCACGTACTGTCCACAGGCAGGTGTCAACTGGGCCATCTACCAGATCTCTCACTGAAACTTTCCTGGTTGGATACCCTTCAGCTTTTATCAGTGGTTCCCAGCTTCCCACCAACAGACAGGCGTTCCAGTATTTCCTTAATCTTCAGAATTTACCGGAAAATGCAGGGAGGCCCTTGGTTCAAGACCTTGCATATGAAACAGTTGAATCTATCATCCCATTCTGGCAGATGGCTAGGATCAAGACAATGACCAAGTACAACGCAATGAAGCTCTTCATGAAACTACATGAGAAACATCGTGCTCTGGTGAAAAGCAAAGGAAGAGCAAGTAACCCTGGAGGAAAAAGAGGAGTATTTGTGCTGGAATTAGACAGCCTGTTCGATATAGGAGCTCCAGATGCAATCCAGGAAATACAGAACAACAGACTGTTATCCAGAGAGAAGAAAGATGAGGATATCAGGTTCTACGAAGACCAAAAGACTGAGAGGAAAGGTCATATGTCTGGTCATGACAAGATTTTTGAGACAAGATCCCTGCAGCAAGCAGCGAGGAATGAAAGACTGCAGCATAGACAAGAACAAGGTAAAACTAATTACTTTGAACGTTACAAAAAGTTTCAAGTTTTACTCCATTGCGATATTTAGCATGTACTTAACAATTACTGTCTTAACATGTTGTACTATTTTACAGCTGCAGCAGAACAAGAGGCAATTGTTCATGTGGATGACATTACCTGGGGTGACTCAACTGACAACGACGCTAACACAGAGGACATGGATTACCATCAGCCTCGTCCTGGATGTTCTCACCATCAAGACACTGTGACTAGTGTGACTTTGACGTTTCCAAGGAAGGTCATGGAATGTGATGTCATCTGCAATACAGCTGATCGTCTTGGTTTACCAGACAGTCAAGTTACTGCCATGGTTTCTGCCACCTTGAAAGCTGGAGGGGCTGATCTGGATAACTCGTCATCTCAACCTCAACAACACGTCGCAACAGAATGCTGTCCAGGTATAATATCAGCCAGAGTCACATGTCCAAGTTTTGTGAAAACCCCCACAGTACGCTGCCTTACACTGGGATGGAAAGTTGCTCAAAGATGTCTTGGGCATTGAACCTGGAAGTACCTCAGAGACTTTAGCTGTGCTAGTGTCTGGTCCACCTTCATACACTGAAGGAAAGTTATTGGGAGTACCTGTCATCGACAATTCTTCTGGCACAGCTCAGGCTGAGGCTACAATGGACTTACTGGAGACATGGGAACTTACGGATAATGTTACTGCCCTTGTTTTTGACACTACATCCAGTAACAGTGGAGTTCACAGAGGAGCTGCCAAACTGCTAGAGAAAATGCTGAACAAAAAGGTGTTTTATCTGGCCTGTCGACATCACATCCTGGAAATCCTAGTAGGAGCAGTTTGGGAGAAGCGTTTTGGGAAGGTGAAGGGGCCAGATAATCCCTGGTTTGAGCATCTGAAGGATGTTTGGACGGACTTGTCCAAGGAAAACCCAAATATGCTGGCTATCAACAGCAAATGGCTGAAGGAAAAGAAGAAGAACAGTGAAGAAATACTCCAAGACATTCTAACAGCAGAAAGGCTTCCAAGAGCCGACTACAGGGAAATGGCTGAACTGACAGTCATTGTTCTTGGAGGAACGCCGCCTCGAGATATTCACTGGAGTCGACCAGGCGCCATTCATCAGGCCAGATGGATGGCCAGAAACCTGTACTCCATGAAAATGCTGATGTTTGCAGATCAACTTGAGTACGACGAAGACACTGTATCAAAGCTGGAAAGACTCAACACCTTCCTTGCGCTGTTCTACACTCCTGTATGGATGATGTCAATGTCTGCTGCAGATGCTCCCGTGAATGATCTAAGTCTAATCCAGGACATGTTGAAGTACAAGAAAACTGACCCAGAGCTTGCTGATGCAGTACTTAATAAGATGGAAAACCACAAATGGTACCTGACGCAGGAAGTCGTGCCATTTGCCCTGTTCAGCAGTAGATTGAGTGACACATTGAAGCACGACATTGCTGCCCAGTTACATGCCACTGAGAAGCCAGACAGCTTCAGAACAGGAAAGCCTCTATTCCAGAGAGTCACAGCTAAGACCACCCTGGTTGATCTCATTGGCCCAGAATCACATTTCCTGCTGGACACACTGAACATTGGATCCGAGTGGCTTCTGGAACCTGTCACGTCTTGGCCACAGAATGAGGACTACAGAAAAGCGTTGGACTATGTTAAGAATCTGAAAGCGGTGAATGACATTGCTGAACGTGGTGTCAAGATGATGAGCGACTTTGCAAATGTCATAACAACAGATGCCAAGCAAAGGGACTATCTCCTTCAAGCTGTGGAGTTCAACAGACGCCGCTTTGACAGCTTCAAGAAACAAACTCTCAACAACTGACTGTGTAAATGTCATTATGAAATTAATCATCATGTAATGCTTTCACTTCTTGATCGATTAGACTTGTGACAAAATGTTAATCTCAAATTTGTGTCATGAATAAGGCGCCTTGTCTGCCTTGAGTGTGAGAAAACGAATTTTGTGATATTTCCGAAATCTTTGTATGTACCAATGTGCCATTTCTTGTTCCAAGACTATCATAATTGTATAAGTTAGAAAGAGGGTTAAAAACACTTTAATTTGGTGCCTATTTTGTTGCTCTATCTTGTTTAGATAAAAAGTTATAGTGCAAAACATGATTCAAGGGACCCCGGAACTGGTGCTTTTGGCCGATTTCAAGGCAGAAAACTTAAAGCTCCATGCGGCAATGCTTCCCAACAACCTAGGTCAAAATGGTTGTGATTTTCGGCCTTTTCAGGTCAAAAAGCATGGGAAAAAGTACAGAAACCTATGAAAATAAGAAAAAGTTGATTTTTGAACAGGGCTAGAGTGCCTGACCTTTTGGAGAGATATAGGGGGTTAATTAGGTCCCTAAAGGGAGGTCAGATAGGTCTTTAGTTCTAGGTTTACCCCTAGGCACGGTTTGGGTCTTAGGATTACGTCAAAAACGATATTTTTGAATACTAAATTAGAAGAGATTTGTGCTGAGGAAAATGTACCCTTCGTAAAGCTGTGGTCAGAATTCAGTGATCCTAGCCTTTTTATAAAAGATGGGGGTGCATTTTAATGAAGTAGGTAATGCTAGGCAGGTTAATTGACGAAAAAGTACGAAAGCTGTATAGGTCGAAGCCTTCTTTAAAACCCTTTCACTCACTGGGTAGACAATTGTGTAGCTGAAAAATAAACCATATTGATTCTTATATAACCACACATAAAGGCAAATTTCTTTTTTACCCTATGTCATAATTCGTGAGCGAAAGGGTTAATTAAACGTTGTGGGTCCGGGAAACGCGAGCCCGACGTGAAAAATAGTTTAAAACGCCGGCCCGTAGTAAAAAATAACTTAAACGTCTTTTATTGTAACGCGCGTAGTATTAGAAATAAATTAAACAAATTTAAGGCGATAATTTATTCCGGCAACTACGATATAGTTGCTATCACTGAAACGTGGTTAAATACCGTGACTCGGGAGTCGGGACTTGTTGGGGGAGTTTAAATTTCAAATACAACTTGTCACTTTTTTTTATTTTTTATTTTTTTATTTATCATGGTTTCCGATGCGTAGTTAAAATTTTTTGAGCTATTGAAGAATAAGGACCCCAGCCTTCTTTAGTTAGGCTTATAAGGCTAACTAACGAAAATATTAGGACCTAACCTAACCAATCGTTAGGTTAACTGTACGCCCTTGACGATTGGTTAGGTTAGGACCGTTAGGTCATATTTTCGTTAGTTAGCCTTATAAAGCTAACGAAAGAAGGCTTGGGTCCCTATTCTTCAATAGCTCCAAATTTTTGATGGCTACATTCTTTTCTAAATTTATTCACCAACTTTATTTTCAAATAAAACTAGTACAGGGTTGGCCGTAAGTTTCCATACATAGGAAAAATTAAACGTTTGTTTTTATGTTTCAGATACCCTAAGAATATGCGTTTGACGTAAGATCTTGTTTACTGATGAAGCAAATTTTTACGTCAATGGAGAGGTTAATCGGCAAAACATACGTTATTGGAGTAATGCTAACCCTAACTGGCTGAGTCCGACGAAGATGCAAGGTGCCGGTAAAGTGATGGTGTGGGCCGGGATATGGGGTGACAGAATTATTGGACCAATTTTTGTCAGTGGAAATCTTAATGCCGAAAGGTATCTTAACATGTTGCAAGAAGAGATTTTCCCATCCCTGCTAAACGAGGAAGGTAACTTCCCAGTTTACTTCCAGCAAGATGGAGCTCCACCTCATTATGGTCTTCACGTGCGTCGGTATTTGGATCAGCAGCAGTTTCCGGATGCTTGGATTGGTCGGCGTGGTCCTGTGGAGTGGCCTCCCAGATCCCCAGATCTCACCCCCCTTGATTTCTATCTTTGGGGGCACTTGAAGGCCATGGTGTATCAGGAAAAGATACGAGACATAAATCATCTAAAGGAACGTATCACCAATGCCATTACAAGCATAACGTCAACTGTGCTAATGCGTGTTCATCAACAGTGGGGAACACGTATTGAAATGTGTTTTCAAAACAATGGCAACCATGTAGAGCATATTATATAAATAAAAATGGTTGTCCATAAAAAAATGTTTATTTTTCCTATGTATGGAAACTTACGGCCCACCCTGTATACTCATGAAAATCTTAAACTTCACAAATCTTGACACAATGTGAAGCTCAAGATTTTCATAGGTGCGTTCTTTTCTATAGTTTTATCGCGGTGCTGGGGCCTTCGGGCCCAGTAATTGGTGGGGGTGGGGTGTCACACACACACATTTTCGTTCATTACTCATCACCCCCTTCCACCATACGATGTTTGGTCAAAATCGGTTCAGAAACGTAAAAGTTTTTTCTGCGGACAGACAGACAGACAGACACATTTTCGCTAAATTGTAGTAGTAATCTAATACGCCAATGTTTTTATATCAGTATAACTGTGTGGACGCGCGCGCGCGTATATATGTGTGTGTGAGAGGGGGGTTTAAAGAATTAAAAAAAACCATATGAATAATTCCAAATTATATGCTCGTACCAGAAATCGAATCTGTTGGAAATTTTCATCCGTAATAAGAAGTGGAAGGGCGGCCAATGCGTTCCTTGTCTTTAAGCGATGTTTCTCCATTTTTAAACTTTTTCTGCCATTTGTAAACGTAAGCTACACTGAGGACATCATTTCCAAAAGCTGTTTTAATAATTTCGTTCGTCTCCGATGCAGATTTTCCAAGTTTGGCACAAAATTTAATGCACGCGCGTTGTTCCATTTCCGAGATTTCGACGTACTGCAAAAACACAACGAACTACTGACTCATGGTAGCAGATTTTGCTTCAGACTGCAGACGCCAGAGGGCAGGAAGATTCACATATGTAAACGGTTATTTCTGATTTGCATTCATTTGTCCGTAGCAATAAAATTATCGATACTTTTTGATCACTCCTTGTATATATTATATATATATTATATATATATATATATATATATATTATGAGAGAGAGACTATATATATATATATATATATATATATATTATATATATATATATATATATATATATATATATATATATATTATGAGAGAGAGAGACCAGCTTGACCTCCGTGTGAAGAGAGACCATCGCACGAAACAGCAACAAGGTGTATATATATGCTAGAGCTCCGTCCATTTTATGACGTGTCTACTGTATGATAGAGCTCGCCCATTTTATGTCACTATCTTTTATGACGTGTCTATGATGTCATTATCTTTCAACCAGTCTGGAATACAGAGGACTCCAGCGGCCTCAGGTGTCCTCGGAGGCCGACGCCACATAGCCTATCTTCTTCCTCGGCCTCAGTTACCCCTGTCCCCCAAGTCTCATCCAAATCTGGCCAGTGGTTTGGCCAGCCATAAGAAAGTAAGTTCGCAGGCAGTTCGACCGTCACAATTATTAATATAGATTGACCGAATAATTGACTCCCCAGTAATTGGAGGGCCGCAGGCCTCCCCAATTACTGAGGCCGAAGGTCCCAGCACCGCAGGTCTAGCTAAATGGGCCCGTAGGGCCCACTTTAGCTAGTTACTATAATAAGTGGTCTTTCAACAGTGATTTTCATTATCATCCATGATCCTAATAATACTGTAGCGTTCGTTATTGGATAATTCAGGATCATGATAAATATATTTTAGGTTTACATAATTATAATGATTATAAATATTAGTGATTGTTCAAACAAAAGTTATTAACAGCTGTTTGATACTGTTTAATTATCACTCTTTCTGGTTTGTTTGAAATCTCGTACATTTTTGTGAAATTGAGAAAAAACAATCGATTAGTAAATTTACAGAATAACCTAATACGGTTGTGGGAATTTTAACCTTTCTCATTTGAAGCCATCGGTCCAAAATTAAAGTTACAAAGTTGTTGACTTCAGTTGTTTACTTGTTTACATGTTATAATGCGAGCGGGTATGACTGCAGTATCATTTTCATACTTACGCTTTGATCTTATTTTATATTGTTGGTTTCACGAATAAATAAATAAATAAATATATAATATATATATATATATGATGAATAAAACCACGAAGGAAAGGAAACACAAAATGGTGCTCAAGCGCTTTCGTCTAATGACATCCTCAGGAACACTGAAGTACATAAAAGGGTAACAGCCTATATATAGGTTACAGAAAGAAAAAAAAAAAAAAGAAAAATAAATAACATACATCCATACATACACACACACACATATATACATACATATCTATATACATATACATACATATATATATATATATATGCAATAAACAGAGAAGTAAAAATAAAAATTAAAAATTAAAAATTAAAGGATTATTCGTGAGGCGTACAGATTGTAAGGAATAATATCGATTTTTAGCACAAGATCAAATGGATTATAAAAATACAAATTTATATTGGAATACTGCCCGGGTTTTAACACACTGCCTATGGTCAGGTTTCGATATATATATAAAAATAAAATGCAAATTAAAAGTTAATAAAGTAGCAGACAAGTTTACCAAAGATTTAATGTTCTACCTTTCTTATCTAAATCTGTTTGGAAGGAATTCAAAATAACAGGATCGAGTTGAAAAAGACCTTTGCTTATGTTGAAGTTATTTGAAAGTTGGATAATGGCAGACTCAAGAATATTTCTATTAACAATGTTGCTAGAATGGAATAAAACTGAAGCATTATTCCAATCAATACAGTGGGCTAACTCTGACAAATGGACAAAAAGGGCACTGGACAACTGTCCTGTTCTAACGGAATATTGATGCTGTTTTATACGTGTGTGCAAATCCTTTCCCGTCTGACCTATGTAAAAGGAATCACATTGTTTACAACCAATTTTATAGATAATGCCTGAATTATTGGTAGGGCTATTTTTTACTATGATATTTTTCACAATATTGTTATATGAAAATACTACATTAATATCCAAAAGTTTAAGTACATTAGCAATGCCTAAAAAGCCCGGGAAAAATGGAAGTACTAAAATATTTTTTGACAAAGTACGAGTGTTATTATTGACACGATAGAAAGTTCGTTTTGCCTTGTTGAGACAAGATTCCATAAACGCAGATGGATAACACAAATCACTTCCAATACCGTTGATTTTTTCCAATTCGGCATCGATGTATTCCGGACTGGCGATCCTAAGGGCGCGGAGAAACATTGATGAAAAAATGGCCTTCTTAGTGGGGGTGTCATGTCCCGAGTAGAAGTGTACGTAGGACAAATTGTTTGTTGTTTTCCGATAGATACTAAACTTAAAACCTGGGCTTTCCCTATGTACACGCACATCCAAAAATGGGATTGAATTGTCTTGTTCCACTTCTAAAGTAAACTTAATGGAGGGGACTTGATCATTTAACTGAAGGAGGAAGTTATCCAGGTCACGATTCATGGGCCAGATACACAAAATATCGTCGACGTACCGCAACCACGGGATGCCAACCCCCAGGATTCTCGGAATATAAGTAATTTCGAAAAACTCCATATAAATATTGGAGAGGAGGGGCGATAAGGGGTTGCCCATGGCCATCCCAAAAACTTGTTGATAATACTCGTTATTGAAAGTTATCCATCTGCGTTTATGGAATCTTGTCTCAACAAGGCAAAACGAACTTTCTATCGTGTCAATAATAACACTCGTACTTTGTCAAAAAATATTTTAGTACTTCCATTTTTCCCGGGCTTTTTAGGCATTGCTAATGTACTTAAACTTTTGGATATTAATGTAGTATTTTCATATAACAATATTGTGAAAAATATCATAGTAAAAAATAGCCCTACCAATAATTCAGGCATTATCTATAAAATTGGTTGTAAACAATGTGATTCCTTTTACATAGGTCAGACGGGAAAGGATTTGCACACACGTATAAAACAGCATCAATATTCCGTTAGAACAGGACAGTTGTCCAGTGCCCTTTTTGTCCATTTGTCAGAGTTAGCCCACTGTATTGATTGGAATAATGCTTCAGTTTTATTCCATTCTAGCAACATTGTTAATAGAAATATTCTTGAGTCTGCCATTATCCAACTTTCAAATAACTTCAACATAAGCAAAGGTCTTTTTCAACTCGATCCTGTTATTTTGAATTCCTTCCAAACAGATTTAGATAAGAAAGGTAGAACATTAAATCTTTGGTAAACTTGTCTGCTACTTTATTAACTTTTAATTTGCATTTTATTTTTATATATATATCGAAACCTGACCATAGGCAGTGTGTTAAAACCCGGGCAGTATTCCAATATAAATTTGTATTTTTATAATCCATTTGATCTTGTGCTAAAAATCGATATTATTCCTTACAAATCTGTACGCCTCACGGATAATCCTTTAATTTTTAATTTTTAATTTTTATTTTTACTTCTCTGTTTATTGCATATATATATATATATATATATATGTATGTATGTATATGTATATATAGATATGTATGTATATATGTGTGTGTGTGTATGTATGTATGTATGTTATTTATTTATTTTTTTATTTTTTTTTCTTTCTGTAACCTATATATAGGCTGTTACCCTTTTATGTACTTCAGTGTTCCTGAGGATGTCATTAGACGAAAGCGCTTGAGCATCATTTTGTGTTTCCTTTCCTTCGTGGTTTTATTCATCATAAATATTTTTCACGTGTTACTTTCGTGAAATAATTTTCATATATATATATATATATATATATATATATATATATATATTATATAATTATTACCCACACAGGGTGTTTCAGGAGGAAAGGTCAATACTTCGGGAGGTGATAGTATCGGTCATTGTGAGAAAAAAGTTCATATGAACATGTGTCTAATTCTGAATGGTTACGGAGATAGAGCTGTTTGAATCTACAAATACAAAAGCATTGTTAATGGTAATCAAGAAAGAGAAACCAATTACTGTTTCTAACATTTAATGTTTAAACATTGGCATTTTGAATGGTATCAGATACAGAAATGACATTTGTTACAGTTTACAATACGTTTTCGAAAATCCCACCGTCAACCTCAATGCACTTGCAACTCGTGTGCGAAGATCGCGTGTTGTTCGTCTGAGTTGATCTTGACGTTCCTTTATGCTGGCAGCAGCATCCAAAATGCGCGCGAGCAATTCGTCTCGTGTATCCATCTTTCTTTTGTAAACTTGACTTTTCATCCACCCCCACAAACAATAATCTAACGGAGAGAGGTCTGGAGACCTTGGTGGCCATTGACTGGGACCACCGCGGGGGGGGGAGGAAGAGCTGCGCGCGTATCAGATTCAAACAGTTCTATCTCCGTAACCATTCAGAATTAGACACATGCTCATATGAACTTTTTTTCTCACAATGACCGATACTATCACCTCCCGAAGTATTGACCTTTCCTCCTGAAACACCCATAGGGCAAAATTAATAAAATTACAAAATAGTCCCAGTTTCGCTGGACATGCGTCGAAGTGACTTCTTGGTACTGACAGCGAAGCTAGCCAACACATTGGTACTGGTTTCGTCTTCCGTAACAGTCCTTGAAGGTCCTCTGCGAGGCTTGTCAGCTACGGATCCAGTTTCCTTAAATTTGGCTATCAACTTGCCAACACATCTTTGTGTGATTGGTGCGTGGTCTGGATGCATATTGTTGAATTCTTCGGCCACTTCCCGGTGACTGCGGGTCCCGACCAGCAAAATAACTTGAACTCTCTCCTCTCTAGTCAGTGACATGGTTTACCTGCAACATAATAAAAAAATATATTAAATCCCTATGGGTCCAGACTTACGGGACACCCTGTATATAACACAAACACACACACACACACACACACACACACACACACACACACACACCGGGTGTCCCATTCGAAATGAAACAACTTTGAAACTCTGTAATTTTTAAAGTATTAATGTGAGAATGTTCAAACTTTGCCAGTTACTACACCATATGCATAATTTTTTTTTATAATGTTTTTTGTTTCAGATTGAATTATGTTTACCCCACAAGAAAAAGCGAAATGTGTGTTATGGATGGCTGAGTTGAAGTCCCCCTACTCTGGTGCAACGGCGATTCCGTACAACCTTTCACAAGCAACCACCCACCAGAAGACCTATATGCATGGACCAAGAAATTTGAGGAGACTGGCAGTGTTCTAAAGTGTTCTGGAGGGCGAACAAGATCGGAAGATGATGATGAACGAATACGCGGCGCCTTTGGTAGTAGCCCGAGAAAGTCCATCCGTCGTGCCAGTGTCGAACTGCAGATTCCTCGTTCAACTGTGCATAGAGTCGTGCGCAAGCGTCTGCAGCTCTATCCATATAAGCTTCAAATTGTTCAGCATATAACGTGTGAAGATCTTAACAAAAGGAAACATTATGCTATGCACAATGTATCTAAATGTTATAATTCACATATATCATATGAAACTTTGACATTGATTATTTACTGTGTGAATATTACATTGTTTGCATCATTCAATAAAAAATTATAAGTTTTCAAAGTTTTCATTTCGAATGGGACACTGTATATTATGGAATGGTTATTACGATTGTTATATAGTAATAGTCATATGAAGACTAAATAAGAAAATACAAGGGTTATCTTAAGTCTAACTAGCTACCTAGTGGATCATAATGTGGATAGGCCTACCTTTAATACTACTAGAAACATCAGTTGGCCTATAAGCAATCACTACTGCAAAAGTTGTTGCTGTTAATTAGGCATACTATAATTTTGAAAATAATAATAATAATAATAAATCTTAACAAAAATAAATATTAGAATACTACAATTTACGTACAATATTATGATTAATCATTATACATGTAGTATAAAACGAACTTCGTAGTTATGGTTATGAAATATATAAATTATTAATTAGGATTAGGGTTACATATAAGGTAAGACAAGGTTTGTAGTTAGTGTCCGGTAATTTTTTAGGACGCGCAGACGAATTTGCAGTTGACATGAGAGAAAAGAATTGAGATAGCAGTATATTGTACAGGGTGTCCACAATGTCTTGTCACCCCAGTAAAATACTAACTGATTTTCATTTTTCTTTCAGACCTATTTGAAATGTGTGACAGCAGCAACTATACAATTGAACAACGCATATTGGCTGGTACCTGGGTCCATGAGCGACCACAAAAAGACTTCCAGAACCGATTGACTCGTGCAGCTCCTTTTTGAAGTAGCTGCACTAGCTAATATGCGTTGTTCAATCGTATAGTTGCTGCTATCACACATTTCAAATGAGTCTGAAAGAAAAACGAAAATAGGTTAGTATTTTACTAGTGACAAGACATTGTGGACACCCTGTACATTAAATAATGTAATATCATAGTTATGAATCCTTCGGTACTTAGAGTTAATAGTAAATACAACAATTAGGAACAATAAGGAAGAACAAAAGTGTGGTACAGAGTTAATAAAACCTGTTTAGGAACTATACTGTAAAGCAGTGGTTCCCAACCCCTGGTCCCGACCCAAATCAGGGTCGCGAAGGGTCACATACAGTATATTCACTGTTTCTTAATTCAGATTATATTTATATACATATTTAAATTTTATCATAAGCCTGAGGGTCCGGAGGTCCTGTTGGTGGCCAATTTAGGGTCGCAGAAAAAAAAAAGGTTGGGAAACATTGCTGTAAAGTAAAGTTTAAACAGTATAGCACATTACTAGAAGTCTTTTTAGATATATAATCAGAGCTGGGGTCAGTTTTTGAGTTAAATTTGAACTGAATTTGAATTGATAGAAATTAAAAATATTAAATTGAATTGGAACTGGTGTTCATGAATTGAGGTGAATTGAGTTGAATTGATCAATTTTTAAAATTAAAAATAAAATGACTGACTTTTTTTTTCAAATTTCTACATTACATCAGAAGACCTTGAGGCAGTAATAAAAGTTGTACAACATAACAACGAATTGTTAAAGAGGGACAATGCAAAACTGGAATATAGAAATATGGAGCTCGAAAAGAGCATTCAGTATGCACACAACGAGATAAAGGATCTTAACTCTAGTCTAAACTCGCTTACTAAAAATAATCGTAGCATGGAGATGATAAAAAACGAGCACGATTCAATTAGGAATAAATTAAACAGCCTAGACGATAATTCACGTGCCAATAACTTAATCATAAAGGGGTATCTGAAATGAATAGAGAAACAAACGGCGAAACGAAGAAAAAGGTGGAGGACATAATAAAAATTGATTAAATTTGGGGAATATTAAGATCAAAAGTGCTTTTAGATTAAAAACACAAATTCCACCACAAAAAGCAAATTCTAGAGTTAATGACACTACTGAATCTAAGACGCCCACTTCAGCTATAAAAGTAATATGTGAGGATGAAACTCAGAGATTTAATACTAAAAAACAGAAGAAAGCTGAAAGGATCAAAAATCTTCGTCAATGACGATGTATGTGAGAAACGCGTAAAATTCGTAAAGAAAAGCTCCCTAAACTCATAGAAGCGAGGAGACTCGGGAAAGTTGCCTACTTCCTTGGAGCGAAGTTAATTAATTATTAAAGAAAGAGAGAGTCCTCCAACGCGGAATACTTCGGTCAAAGGAGTTCATCTTGTTAGTGAAGAATCATTCGAAGCTATGAGAACTACGAAAACGCCAGCCGACAGTCGGCACACAGGAGGCCTGCGAATAACTCCGCATACAATCTCAACAGTCGACTTTCCCATTCTCGGCTCAACTGGGCGGTAACCCCTTATTCCCGTATTCTGACATGGTCTCATCGATAGACGAGTTTAATGCCTTTGTATTACAAAAAGATATTTATAAAAATCTTTCAGTGCTAAATCCAAACATTTGAAGTTTACCTAGGAACTATAACTACTTATTGGCCCTTTTGAAAACTTCTACGGTCAAATTTAGTGTTATAATACTCACGGAAATCTGGTTAAATAGTAGTAGTAAAAACCTATATAATATAGATAATTACGTTGCTTATCATACTGTTAGAAATGACCACTTAGATAACATGTTATGCAACTTTCATAAATCGAATGCCGTAGTTGCGGGTGACTTCAACATCAATTTGCAATCTGAAGCAATCTCTCATAAATTTTTAAACTTAATGAATTCTTTATATCTTAGTCATTCTATTACCAAACTCACTCGAGGCGAGTCTGCAGCTATGGCAATCCAATAACAAAATCTACGATTGATAATATATTTGTAAATAGCAATGCCCTCGTAAATTCTGGCATTATAACCACTAACATCAGTGATCATTTTCCTACTTACGCTATATTCAATAACATTGTTCAGGTTGCGGACAAAACAACTATTGATTACAGAATATTCTCAGAGGTTAACAAAAAAAATTTATTGGGCTTTAGAAAATACTCGACTTGACTGTGACGAACTTTAAATGACCCAGGTCATATGTTTCAGTTCTTCTATGACACTTATTCCATATTTTTAATATTTGCTTTCCTTTAAGGAGAAAAACAGTTTCGCCCAAAAGTGTCGCAAATCCATGGATCACTCCAGGAATTATCACTTCAATAAAAAACAGATAAATTATTCAAATTGCAATTACAGAGCAAAATTCCTAAAATACAATATACTCAATACAGAAACAAATTAACTAAAATAATCAAAATTGCAAAATATAACTATTATAACAATCAATTTTCCAAACATAAAGGAGACATGAAAAACACTTGGACAACCATAAACAATCTTCTCGGAAAACAAATTAAGAAAAATTCAATAGAGAAATTAAATGTTGATAATAAAGAAATTACTGATGATACTACTATTGCAGACTCTTTAAATGCCCATTTTACTTCAATAGCGGATAAGCTTCGCTCACAATTACTAAATAATGATCACTCACCTCTAGAATATGTGCCACCCAGCCCACTAAATTCATTTTCTTTTGTTCCTACTACCTCTACTGAGGTCCAGAATATTATTGGTAAATTAAAAAATACAAAAAATAACATTCATAACATTCCTGTACCTATATTGAAACTTGTTAAAGATAAGATATCTGTAACTTTGGCTAAAATTATCACTCAAAGTATTTCCAAAGGAATATTCCCATCAATGCTAAAAACTGGTTGTATAACACCCCTTTTTAAAGGGAGTGATCCTACACTAGCAACAAATTACAGGCTGGTGTGTTCATTCTGTGTTCAGCAAAGTTTTTTAAAAAATTGTAAAAAGGAGAATGCAGCGATATTTAGAATCCTACAATTTATTATCTCCAAATCAATATGGCTTCCGTAATAATAAAACAACGGAAATGGCTATTTTAAATCTTGTGGAAAATGTGAATATAGCTAAGGAGAACAAAGAAATAATATCACTATTTATGGATTTGAGTAAGGCGTTTGATGTAATAGACCATAATATTCTACTTAATAAATTATATTGTTACAGCTTTAGAGGAGCAATCAGTGATTGTTTAAAAGTTATTTGTCCAATAGATATAATTTTGTATCAGTAAATAAGGTTTGCTCAACTAAAGCGCTTGTCAAACATGGTGTGGCCATAGGGCTCAGTTCTGGGTCCACTATTATTTTTATTATATATAATTATAAATGATCTTCTACGTTTCATCTGATGTACTGAACTTCATAATGTTTTGCAGATGATACAACTGTCTCGTTTTCTTGCAAAGATGTTAATACAGCTAGAATATATTTCATTCAGAATTCATCAGTGTAATGAAATGGTTGACCACCAATAAACTCTTCCTAAATACCAGTAAACAAATTTCATGATTTTTACTAATAAAAGAAATGTATATCTTGATGAATTTAATGTTAATGAAATCGCCATAAAGGAGTGTACTGTAACAAAAATTTTTGGTGTAATGCTAGATAAGAATTTGCAATGGAATGATCATGTAAATTATATCGCGAAAAAGATTTCAAGGAGCGTTGCTATAATGTTTAAACTTAGAAATGTTTGGGGAAACTCCGCTAACAACGCATTAAATGGTATCTTTGTCATCCAAAAACGAGCTTGTTATACCTCAATTTAGATTGTCTTCATCTCAAAAATTACCCATTTTCAATGGATTGTAACTATGGAATGACTTGCATGCCGATATAAAAAATATTGTGAATGTAAATTTGTTTAAAACCAAGTTGAAATCCCGATTAATAATAGCATACTAACAAAAATCTAGGATTAATGTCCACTAATATTGTTTAATATTGTCCATTAATATAAAAAATTGTTTAATATTGTAATACATGTTTTAACTATTAATAATACTTATTTACTTATTTATTTATTATTATTAATTAATAACAACTAGCTGCTTATTTTTAATAAGAGCCCAGTAAAGCCTAAAGCTTAAGGGCCAAATTAAATAAAATAAATAGTCGAGCTTCACTATTATTCATGTCATTGTAAATTGAAAAAATCTATTTATTTTATTATTAATAAAGGTTATTCTATTCTATAATTAGAATTATGAAATACAGGGTGTCCCATAAGTCTGGAACCATAGGGTAAAATAAGTAATTCATGTTTTTCCGTTACCCTTTGCTTTGTCCGGAGCGATAGGGCACGTCCCTCTGTGGCGAATGTGGGAATACACCTTTCTTCGGTGTAAGGGCTTTCTCTGCCCTCGTGGACCATTGGGCCCGTTTGGGGACCCGTCTGATCTCCTGCTTCTTTTTCTTTCTGGCTTCTCCCTGTTTTTTTTTTGGCGTTGTTCTTTGGACCTTGATTTTGACCCTTTCCTTGGCCCTTGGGTGTGGGAGGTGGTTGCCCTGCACCCTTGTCGCTTTCCAACCAAACCCAAACCCTGTCCCTGCCACTTTTCACCGCGCGTTGGATGAGAGTGGCCGCCTTTCAGGCACAGGGACTGGGTGCGGGTGTATCTCCCCTGCGTGACATCTATCGGCGGTGGGACCAAGTGTGGACCAAGTGTGCCCACACTTCGCCTTTCCCTTGTTGGAGTCGGTGGTGGCTGGATGCGCGCGGGGGATGAAGTTTTTTTGTTTTGCTATGGACACTTCTCCCCCTCGGCTTACGACTACTGCTTCTCATTCCCGGACTACTACTTCTCTCAACACTCGGGTGGTGGGCAACCAGGCCCTCGAGTCCTTTACCACTGGAAGACCGCAACCTAATGGGGTTGACCCCCCTGTGGAAGCGGAACGCTTGCACTCTCCTTTTCCGTTGCCGACCCCAGTCCGTCCCTCGACTACGCCCTTGGACCTACACACTCTGGAGCAGGGGTCTCGCCCCAGCCCACTTCAGCCACCTTCGGGCAAGTCAAGTTCCACCGAGGACTTGCCCCCACAACCCGGCTTCTTGCTCTCCCCATATGCCCCCCTCACCCGCCGTCAGCCCACCTCCCCACGGAGAGAGCCTCGCGGCGGACGGGGGAGCCGGCATTCACGGCCGTCCTATCGACCGTTGAATATCCCAGTCCATTTCGACTCTACAGCCTCCCTCTCCCTCCCAAGTATCCACAAATTCCTGGTGATTCGGCCTACATCTGGGTCCCTCCCGAACAACTCTGAACGGACGTTCCAGGCGATCCGAACCCACAGCAACTCCAGCCGCTATGACGTACGCCCACAGAGGGATGGCTCCCTCCTCGTAAAATCACGCTCAGCCGCAGAGACGAAAGCCCTACTCTCCGTCACTGAGGTCCTTGGATGCTCGGTGTCCGTTTCCCCACACCCTCGCCTGAACCAGAGTCAGGGCACTATTTACGCCACCCGCCTATTGTCGGTCGCAGTGAACGAGCTCCTGGAGGACCTCGCACCCCAAGGAGTCACTAAGATCTATCGTTTCACATCCCGACAGGGAGGCACCCCCTCCCCCACCCCACGTCTGCTCCTTACTTTCAACACACTAATCCCCCCCGGCCGCATTGTATGGGGTATGGGAGACCGCGCCTCATGCGAGTTTTCTATCCGCCCATACGTCCCAGACCCGACCCGTTGCTTCAAATGCAATAAATTCGGACATGTTAGCTCCGCTTGTCGACAGCCGCATCAATTATGTGTTCACTGTGGACGACTCGCTCACCCTGACAGGTGCCCCAACACACCCAAATGCTCCAACTGTGAAGGCGCACACCCCTCTTCATCCCGAGAATGCCTTTTCTTCAGGTTCGAGAAGGAGGTCCGAGGCCTACAGGTGACGGACTTCCTTAGCCTTAGCCCCCGTGAGGCACGCGACAGGGTGCGGAGTCGGGAGGTGAGGCCGGGGGTGTCCTATGCCGCTGCTCTCGGCTCTATCATCTCGGCACGCCGCCCTGGCCTGCCGCCGAAACCCCCCCAAGCCACTGCTCCCTGTTCCCCTCAAAGAAAACCCTCGCAGGACCCGACGGTTTCCTGTCCCCCCACCATTCCTCCTCTTCCCGCACCTCACCTGCCACGAATCCCCCAGGTGTCTGGGACCAGGACACCCAGGTCCCATCCACCTCAAACCCCGCCTTCCCAGTACCCCCTGCACACGCCCGAACCTGCCGCCCGGAGCAAGCCGTCGAGGCGGAGACGCCGGAGCGTGTCACCGGACCCTCCGGCCTTCCAACGTCTCTCTCCCTCTTCCCCTCGGACCAAGAAGACGGCTCGGATCCTCACTCCGCCCACCACGTCTACTATGTCCATCTCTCCCCATCGCAGAAGTCCCACCACTCTACCCCCACAGACTCTGACAATAGTGGCTGAGATCCACGACCCGCCCCGGACGACGGGACCCAGTCCGAACAATATCCTCTCCCCCGAGGATCCGGTGGATGCGGCCCTGGCGCAGCTGCACGGTGTGACCGAGGGAAGCTCGGCCGCGCCCACGCCCACGACGATCATGGATCTGCCCTTGCCTCCTGGTGCCATTTTCTCCACCCCTCCACGAGACTACTCTGATTCACCTCCTTCCACCCCCATCGTACCTATTCCCCCAACATCCCCGGCCCCCTCCTTGTCAGCTACCCTGTGTACGCCCTCCCTCCCACCCGCCCGGTCCTTTTGGTACCCCTTATCACCACCTCGAGTCCGCCATGAGACCCCGGACAGGCGGGGTAGCGCCACTTTTGGGGCTACCGTGCCCCCTCCTGGTCCGACCATAGAAGCCCGTCACAGTACATCCGACCCTCTCAGCCCACGATGTTCCTCTGCCTGCCGTGATCCACGCCTCCGGTCTCGCTCGGCCGACTCGATCCCGCCACCTCCGCGGGGTTCGACGGGCCGACCGATTCCTTCCCTGGTGAACGGTAGATAGCCAGCCATGCTCCCGACCAAGCCTTCAATTTCGCGAACTCCGGATCTCCCTTCATACTCCAACCTCCTAGCACCTACACCTACACCTTTACCCATCCCCCTTCATCAACTAATGGATCCCCCGAAAACCACAATAGTCCACTGGAACTGTCGAGGAATATTCGCAAATTATGAAGGCCTTACCTCCCTGCTTGCCACTTCCCGTCCGGTGTGTGTCTGTCTCCAGGAGCTAATCCTGGGGACCAGGCCCATGCCCTGCCCTACTGGTTATTTTTGCACCGCCACCCCGCCTCCTACCTGCACTCGAAGGGGAGCTGCCATCCTCGTCACCACGCAGTCCCCTTCTACAACCTCTCCATCCGGTCCCCACTACAGGTGACTGCCGTCCGGCTCTCCCTGGATAGACAGTACACCGTCTGCTCCATCTACCTCCCCCCCCACGCTCAAGTCTCCCGCGACGACCTGGTGGAAGTCGTGGAACAACTCCCTAGGCCCTTCCTACTGCTGGGCGATTTCAATAGTCGCCACCCCTTGTGGGGCGACACACGCACCACCTATATGGCCCCAACCCTGATATCCGTCATGACCGAACTCTCCTTCGAGTGCCTCAACAATGGCTCTCCTACTTTTTACCATGCCACCACCTGCACTCCATCCTGTATAGACCTGTCCCTCGTTTCAACTGATGCCCTCCTAGACTTCACGTGGCAAGTCCTCCGAGAGGACCATGGAAGTGACCATCTCCCCATACAACTCACCCTTAATCGACCCGACCAGACTGTTCGGGTACCGGTAAGGTGGGTTACTACCAACGCGAATTGGGCCCGCTTCCGCGACAACACCTATACCACCCTTACAACTGCCCACTTCCCATCCATCGACGAGTGCATCGCTTACTTCGAGTCCGTCGTTCTAGCGGCCGCAAGCACTAGCGTACCACAATCCTCCGCCTACCCCCGCGCCCGACGGGTGCCTTGGTGGACCCCGGAGTGCGCGGAGGCCGTGCGCGCCAAGAAGCGGCAACTCGGCGCTTCTACCGGACGCGACCCCCATCCATCGCACGGAGATGCAGCGGGTCAGGGCCATCGCCCGCGCACAATGAAGACAGCGCGCCGAACCTCTTGGCGTGCCTTTGTGTCCGGCATCACCGCCAACACACCTTCGGCTACCATCTGGAAGAAGGTGCGGGGTGTCGAGAGGCGACATGTCCCCTCCCGACCCCCGGTCCTCCGGACTAACGACGGACTCCTATGTGAACCCAAGTCGGTGGCAGACCACCTTGCTTCTACCTTCGCCGCCGTTTCTTCCTCTACAGCCAATTCCGTACCCGCCCCTGACGATAGCCCCTCTCCACCGTCCATAGACAGCACCTACAACCGATTGTTTACCATGCGTGAACTACAGGCGGCACTGGCCTCTCGACGATCCCCTTGTCCCGGTCCGGACGGTATTCCGTACGGCATGCTCCAGCACATCCACTCTACCTTACAAATTTTCCTGCTGGATCTATACAATCGCATATGGATAGAGGGCGCCTTCCCCTCTAGGTGGAAGGAGGCCCACGTCATCCCTATCCCCAAACCCGGCAAAGATTCCCTGGACCCCACAAACTACAGACCAATCGCCCTGACGTGTTGTGCCTGCAAGATCCTCGAGAAAATGGTTGCCACGCGATTATCGTTCGTCCTTGAACATAACAATTCCTTCCCGTCTACCCAGTCCGGCTTCAGACAATTCCGCTCCACTACTGATCCCCTCCTGCTTCTCAGCCGAGACATACAGGATGCCTTCGACAATGGACAGTTCGTACTGTCAATTTTTTTTGACATCCAGAAGGCCTATGACACCACCCGTCGAGCAATGATCCTCGGTCAGCTCCGACATCTGGGCCTCGTCGGAGCCATGCCGACCTTCATCAGAGGCTTCCTCTCTTCCCGGACTTTTAAAGTCCGGGTGGGCTCAGTCCTCTCTGACACCTTTGTGCAGGAGGACGGGGTCCCACAGGGAAGCATCCTCAGTGTTCTCTGCTTCTCCGTCGTGATGAACACGGTCTCACAATGCCTTCCACCCACCATCCGCTCTTCCATTTACGCGGATGACCTTGCAATCTACTTCGCAGGGCGAGAACCGTCTGTTGTTCAACGACAGATGCAGCTCGCCATCTACCGGGTGGAAAGGTGGGCGACGTCGGTGGGTTTCCGCCTCTCCATCCCTAAGTCCAAGTGTATGGTCTTCAGTAGAAGAAGACCCACAGCCCTTCCTCTACCCTCTGTCACATTATACAGCAGGCCTCTTGAGGTGGTACCCTCCACGCGTTTTCTGGGCATGACCCTAGACCGACGGCTCAATTGGGTTCCCCATCTCAAGTACCTAAAGCAATCCCTTCGACGCCCCCTCGCTCTCCTGGATTACCTCTCTCACACCACATGGGGTGCAGATCGACGCTCTCTTCTTCGCCTTTACACTTCCATAGTGCAGTCGAAGCTGGACTATGGTAGTGCAGTTTACGGTTCTGCCTCCACCGCCCGCCTTCGTATCCTGGACCCGGTACTTAATAGAGGCCTCCGCCTCGCTACCGGTGCCTTCCGCTCCTCCCCAGCCTTCCGCTCCTCCCCAGCCTTCCGCTCCTCCCCAGCCTTCCGCTCCTCCCCAGCCTCCAGCCTCCATGTGGAATGTGATCATCTCCCTCTCGCCCTCCGACGGGGTCTTCTCCTCATGAGGACATACCTCCGTGCACAGAGGCTACCTTCGCTTCTGGGCACGGTGGTTTCAGAACTACCACCTCAGGGACGGAGCTGGCACTTCACTGAAGCGGTCCGCTCTTTCCTTGATCTTTTCAACATGCCCGCCCCCTCAGTTATCCCCAGTTCATTCAGCATCTACCCCCCTTGGATCCTCACCCCTATCAAGTTTTGCAAAGATCTGTGTACCCTACCGAAGATACCACGAGCGCCATGATATACAGGTCACTCTTCCGCGAACACGCAACCCAACACCCAGACGCAGTCGCCATTTACACGGATGGTTCCCGCTCGGAAGCCGGTGTGGCCGCCTCAGCGGTGATTCTGTCCCAGCCGCTTTCCCGGGGCGTCGGCCTGCCCCGCGAGGCCTCCGTTTTTTCGGCGGAACTTTTCGCCATTACGAAGGCCCTCGATATTGTGCGCACCCACTCTGCCAGCTCCTTCGTCATTTATTCGGATTCCCAAAGTGCACTCCTCTCCCTGGAAAGATTTAACTCCCCCCACCCGCTCGTCTGTACCATCCAGCAAACCTTCCACTGTCTAACGACCCTCCAACACAAGACAATCGCCTTTCTGCTGGGTCCCGGCTCATGTCGGCATCCAGGGTAACGAGGCGGCGGATCGCACAGCAAAGACGGCCTGCTCACTGCCGGCCTCCTCCCGACCCCTCCCTTTCTCCGACTTCTTCCCGACTTTCCGCTCCCACTTCCGCTCCATATGGCAGCGGGAATGGGACCAGGCCACACAAAATAAACTCCACACGATCAAGCCACGAATAGGATACTGGGCCTCCTCATTCCACCGGTCCCGCCATAAGGAAGTAATCGTAGCCCGTCTCCGCCTAGGCCACACCCGCATCACCCACGGACACCTTATGGCGAAATCGCCAGCCCCGCTTTGCCCTACCTGCCATACCCCTATCACTGTCATACACCTCCTGGTGGAATGCACAAAGTTGTCTGCTCTTCGTCGCAGGTGTTTCCCTCTCTCGGCCGAAGATCCCATACCCGACCGGCTACGATCCATACTCGCCGACGGCCCCAACTTTTCAACGGAAGCGATTCTCTTCTTCCTTACTCACTCCCAGCTGCTCCATCGCATTTAAAACCGTACCCCTCCTACCCACTATCCAGCGACTGACCCTTACTCACTCCCCTAGTCTACCACCCCCACCACAGTAACATCACCCACTCACCGCCTCGCCGAGATATGTACCGATCCTTTTAGGTACGAATCGGCGGTAAATCAGAGAAAGAAAAAAAAAATATATATTTTTCCGTTTATGCAAGTGCCCATGATGTCTTTGATTAAGGAAGAACGCATCCAGGTAATTCTGCTCGTAGGAAATCGGAGTCAGAGGGAGATCGCTGAGGAATTTAACAGATTGCATCCGGACCGCGCGCCGATAATAACACAGCTGTATCGGCAAACTTGTAGCAAAGTTCAGGGAAACGGGATCCATAGGAGATAAACCACGCAGTGGACCTCCGAGGACATCCACCGACGATGACACAGTCGCTACCATCCTCGCTCATTTCACAAACAGTCCCCAAAAGTCTCTTCGGCGTTTTTATTGCCTTATCATTTTTCCCTATGGTTCCAGACTTACGGGACACCCTGTAGAACCCAGATATAGAATTATGAAATACATAATAAGTCAAGAACTTTTAATACTGAATTAAATTTATTGTGATGTGCTATTCTAGTTTAAATGATTATAAATTGCAATTATTATAAAATATTTGAAAAATAAAATATAATCATTAATTAATGATATATATATATATATATATATATATATATATATATATATATATATATATATATATATATATATATATATATATATATAATGGCTAACTTTATAAAAGCCTGCGCCTTCCCACGGTATTAGAATACCCATTCCCACGCAAGAACATTCGTATACAACTATACAAGCGTACGTTGGAAAACACCGGAGCTTCACTATTCCATTTTTTTAATTCAAGTACATTATATACTAGGCGTGGCCAAACCGCGGCACCGAGCCGCGTGCGGCTTGTTTACAGTCAAAGTGCTGCTGGCGGAAAAATATCGGTCAAACACTTTGCGGGAAAAATGTTCAGACCCGACAGGTACAGTTTGAGTGCCGCATGGTTTGAGGAGCTGATGACAATTAGCTGTAATCAGTCTGATCCCAGCAAGTGAAAATAGACTATGAATTAGTATAGTATCATTTAGTGATATAGTTGAAGCAGTCAATTGCTAATATCAACATGCAAATCTCATTATATTTTGTCATTAAATGAATTGTTAATTGAATTAAGATGATTTGAATCGATGTTTCTTTTCAACACATTGATTTTAATTGAATTGATCTTTGATATAAACCTGCGAATTATAAGTGAATTGTAACTGATAAAATTGAATTGACCCCAGGTCTGTATATAATTGATATAGTCCTTCCAATGCAAATTCTTATCTAGTATGACGGCTAAAAATTTCGTTACATTACATTCTTTTACAACGAATTCTCCAACATTCAGGTGGTCAGGATGTAAACTACTTTTGTTACTAAAAATCATACTTTGTTTTTACTTGAATTTAGAAAGAATTTATTTGAGGTCAGCCAATTTACAACTTCTGTAAATTGTTTTAAATATAACCTTAGCTGCATTGACTTAAATATCTAATGTACAGTGCATGCGTTTGAATTATTGGACTGTATTCGTATAACCAATCACCCGCAAGAACCTGCATTTTCCTGAGTTTAATTCATCACCGTGTCATTCCATCTACAAGGGCCCTGTAGGTTGGGTTGTTACATTAGGTTGGGTTGTTACATTAGGTTGGGTTGTTACATTAGGTTGGGTTGTTACATTAGGTTGGGTTGTTACATTAGGTTGGGTTGTTACATTAGGTTGGGTTGTTACATTAGGTTGGGTTGTTACATTAGGTTGGGTTGTTACATTAGGTTGGGTTGTTACATTAGGTTAGGTTGTTACATTAGGTTAGGTTGTTACATTAGGTTAGGTTGTTACATTAGGTTAGGTTGTTACATTAGGTTAGGTTGTTACATTAGGTTAGGTTGTTACATTAGGTTAGGTTGTTACATTAGGTTAGGTTGTTACATTAGGTTAGGTTGTTACATTAGGTTAGGTTGTTACATTAGGTTAGGTTGTTACATTAGGTTAGGTTGTTACATTAGGTTAGGTTGTTTCTGTACAATCGATGAAATGACCCGCTGATAAAATAAGTACAAGTTGGCACTTGCCATCGAAATAACTGAGCAGATAAATAATGATATCTTCACGCAATAGATGGCGGCGGTGATTAATATCGCAGGATTTAGTTTTTCTTATTTTATGAACAAATTTACCGGGTTGGTTGTAACGTTACTACAGTTAATTCACAAAGACTGGCGGGTTCTGAGCTAGAATCTTCGGAAGGCGAGAGTGCACACAGACTCTAGTCGGCATTTCTGTTTCAAACCTTTCTATAGCCAATATACTAGCGACCTATGGCCGCTCCAATGTTTATTAAGCAAGAAAAGCAAAAACACCTTAATTCAAAGGAAAATGACGCTGTCTGAAATAAATATATTCAACTAATAATAACATACATGATCCTGAAGGTGGTGGTGGTGGTGGTGGTGATGATGATGATGATGATAAAAAACACTTCACGCTTATGCCACCAATAAGTAAACGTACACTAAGTAGAGCATTGGGAAGAAGAAGGAAGAGACTTACCTTAGCCAAACAGGACAGGTTCACGACAGGATACGTGGCAAGCTAAACTTATAAAGCTTAAACACTTGAATTAATAATGTATAATTTTCAAATCGGGAAACAACTGCTTGCTTGCATTCCACTACAAATAATAATCGAAATTTTAAAATACAAAACGTCAGCGCTTGAACTGACAGTTTTACCAACATTGCTGATGGCTAGAACTTCTCAGTTTAATGACGTCAGCAACGCTCTACCACAGCACATAATTATTTATTTTGTTTTGGGGAGAGCTCTCTCTACATGTAAACTGTGGAAAATCCTGGTAGAAGCCTATTAAAAATTAAAACCGTAGTCTTGATTTTATTCCAGTTACATATTCTATAACCTCGGCTTTGCAAAATAAATTTAAATATTCTTTTAAAATTCCGTAGGGTCCCTGTGCATCGTAAGTCCGAAACCAAAGAAATCGGTAAAATGAGCAATACGTATAAAATTAAAGTACATTGTGATTTAACCATAAACTAATCTTAGTCTTGCCAAGAAAAATGCCCATCTGCATTCCACTGTAAGTAATGTAAAAATTGCTGATAAGATCAGTTATGGTAGTTAGTTTCGGCGCTTTATTTGTGTTCTCTCGGATATCTAAACAGGCAAATTTCATTGCAGGATTCGTTATAGCTTTATTACACGACGAATAATTGTTGTTAGGGGAAGTATCGATTAAGTAATTCACTTAACGCGTGGGAAGGACGCATATGATAGGAAAGACCAACGATGATAAGGTTCCAAACGAGTCAATTACGGTATCTTGTATTTTCAGCCATCACGCTTTTGAATGGGATCTCAGTTCGTGTGATGTTTTTGGAAATGCTTGCAACGAATTGGTCGATTTTATTCCATAATAGGTTCCCATGATAGGGGCGCACTATCATTGGCATTAGGTAATCAAATTAGGCTGTGATATATATATATATATATATATATATATATATATATATATATATATATATATATATATATGATTCTCTCTCTCTCTCCTCTCTCTCTCTCTCTCTCTCTCTCTCTCTCTCTCTCTCTCTCTCCGCAGGGGGTATAAAGGTTATGACATTTCTTCTGGATGTTGTAAACTTTATACTTGGTGTGACAGCCCTCCGGTCCCGAGTCGTGGGATTCTAGAGAAATTGGCTGCCAGTTCCTTTAGGTTCTCTCTTTCGGGAGGGCGGGTAAAGTATGTTGTACAATCCTGTCCCGTGGGTTACTAGGACCCCTTCCCATCCCTACTCTGTCCTTTTAGCTTACATTAAGGATGTTCTCCTCTGACTGAAAAAAAAAAAAAAACTTTTCTTTTAGTATAAAGTATTTTTCTCTTTTACTATTAGGACCCTACTGCTACCTCATGCGTGGGAAAAGAGGCTTTGGAACCTCTATAAATAACACCATTTAACGCTCGTAGGTTGAGAGAGACTGGGATGGAGGGGTCCCAGGCGTAGGGGCGCGATGAATGGAGTGTGGCTAGTGCCCCGTTAAGCCCATTCCTAACGCGTAATGGCCTGACCAGCCCCCTGCGACCGTTTTTTGGTGACCAATTGATGGTGCTTGGCTGTACTGCTCTGAGGTGAGAGAGCTTTACTGCCCAGCTGGCTGCCAGGCCAGCGTAAAGTCTCGGGCGTAGACTCTGGGTCTGGTGGGATATCCCTTGAACACTGGATTCTAAGAGTCTGGCCCCTTGTGAGTGACTAGTAAGACTTAGTAAGGGGCTGCATCTCGCTGTCGCTCCTGGCGGAAAATCCGTGATGCCTGCGTCGCGAGTGTTTGTCAGTTGGTAGCTGCGACACGTTTGGGATTGTCCGGCCCTGGGGAGACCTTTGGTCGGTGCGGCAGCAGCGCGAGGTGTAGTCTTCTGGAAGGGATGAACGTCATTTGCAAGTAGGTGGATGCGTCTACGCGCGGGATGAATTCACCCCCCCCCCCCCCCCCCTTTTTCATATACTGGTCAGAACGTTTTTGATAGTTTTCATTGCTAGAACGCTTTATCTTATTCAGAGTATTCAGAAAAAAAAAAAAGAGAAAATATGGCAGGGCCAACTAAATTGAAAGCAGATGCTTTAATGTAAAGTTAATCATTGGTGCGTTGACTTCCCTGAAGGTAGTATCAGCGATATCACATCCCTTAGTGTATGTTTGTTTTGTAAACTTAGAGACAACCACGAAAAGGAAGTTAAAGAGCTAAAGGAATTAGTAAAAAAGCTTGAAGCTAGGGTCGTCGCACTGGAAATCCAACCCAGTGGACAAGATCAAACTAAAACACACCAGCAGATTTAAACTGTAAGATTAAGCATCTAGAAAAAGCGTGGCACGCTTGGAAAACACGGTGACTATTCCGGAAAATAGAACGGAGGAACAAGAATTCAAATTGGTAAAAAATAAAAGACCTCTCCAAACCAAAACCAAAACATAATTTGGAAACCCATTACCATCAAAAATAAGTTTCACTTGCTGATGAGGAGGATGAATCCTTCTTAATTGGGGATTCTATGGTAAGGAATCAAGGGGACTTTTTCGGAGCAAGACGGGCGACCAAGAGAAAGCTCCGATGTTTTCCGGGTGCCACAAGCCAGATAATTATAGGGAATTAGGCAAAATTAATATCAAGAATAAGAGTTGCCCTATCATTGTCTATGTTGGTGGCAATGACATTTTTCTGGGAGGACAGGAGGGCAGACAGAGCCCATTATAAAAGAATTTAAGAACCTAACTGACAAGGTTAGGGATAGGACAGACATGGGTATGGTCGTAGGAATTCTCCCTCGAATGCGTGCTAGTGACTATACTCTAAGTAAAGCCATTAGTATAAATAAAAGAGTTAAACGCATGTGTGATGATAAAGGCCTAAAGTTTGTTGATTTTTGGCCTACATTCTACGGAAATGGGGAATACTTTGGTTCGGACGGGATACATTTTAACCAGAAGGGGAAAAAGAAGTATGGTGATTTGCTGAACATTAATTGTATAATCTTTTTAAACTAGGACCCCCCAAACCAGCAATTGATCCTGCTCCCCAAACAGTTAAACCTACTCCCCCAGCAGTTAGTTCCCCTCCCCCAGCAGTTAGTTCCCCTCCCCCAGCAGTTAGTTCCCCTCCCCCAGCAGTTAGTCCCCCTCCCCCAGCAGTTAGTCCCCTCCAACGGCAGTTAGTCCCCCTCCAACGGCAGTTAGTCCCCCTCCAACGGCAGTTAGTCCCCCTCCAACGGCAGTTAGTCCCCCTCCAACGGCAGTTAGTCCCCCTCCCCAGCAGTTAGTCCCCCTCCCCAGTAGTTAGTCCCCTCCCCCAGTAGTTAGTCCCCTCCCCCAGTAGTTAGTCCCCTCCCCCAGTAGTTAGTCCCCCTCCAACAGCAGGTAGTGACTCTCCTTCAACGTTGGAGGGGCTCAGGCTCCGGCTCCTGCGGAGATTGTCCCCTTGTTAGTGAGGGGCTCTTCACTCCCGACAGCCCTGGCTGTTCGGGAAACGGGTCGTGCTAGGGGGCGGTCAGAAATAGGGGAGGCTCCCTCCGTGCAATGCTTTTTAATGCTAGGTCGATCAGGAACAAGTTTGGCGAGCTACGGGCGCTCTTAGCATCAGAATACCAGGATATCGTTGCTATCACCGAGTCCTGGATTCATACTGATCGTAGGGACTACGTTGGGGAGTTCGAAATTCCCGGGTATAGAATGTTTCGCAAAGACCGCACCCGTGGGGAGGGGGGTGGGTACTAATATACGTCAGAGACACGTTGAGTCCGGTTGACTGCCAGTTCCGGTCGGAACGGGAGCTGCTTGGCGTCGATCTGAACGTGGGAGGGACGAACTATAGGTTAATCTTGGTGTACAGACCTCCGCATCTTCTCGAGGAGGATACAGCCCTGTACACCGAACTCAGTAGCCTGCTAGGTGATAGGGTGTGTGTAGTTTTAGGAGACTTAACTGTCGCTGCATAAAGTGGGAAGACAGGACTGCTGATGCTGAAGGGAGGAGGCTAGTTGTCTTTGCTGATGAGAACTTCCTCACTCAGTGGGTCAATGAGCCTACACGAGGCGAAAGCGTTCTAGACTTAGTATTCACGACCGAAGACAACCTCGTCACTGGCCTCACCGTTGACGAATCGTTGGGCGGGAGTGATCACGGTCTGATTAGGTTCCGTGTGTGCGTCCCTCGGGTGAAGCGTAGTAACTCGAGAGGCAGTAAGCTCGATCTCCGGCGGGCGGACTTTGTTAGCCTCGGGGATAGCGTAGGAGAGATGGGGTTAGAGGTCGGCGGCGATGTTGAGCGGGTGTGGAGTGCATTCCGGGACGAGTTTATGGTGCTGCAATCTGCTGCCATACCCTCAAAACCGGTCACACCTGCTTCAACGCAGCCTAAGTGGTTCAATCGTGACATCGCTTTGGATATCCGAAATAGGAAAGTAGCGTATAGGAGGGCGAAGGCCAATCGTTCCCATGAGAACACTGAAGCGTATGTCCGCTTGAGGCACGAAGGTGCTGGCCTGGATAGTGTTCGATGTACCGCGACAGTCATCGCCGATAGAATAGACAAACAGCGCGTTTAAGGCTCCTGGGCCAGACCAGTTTCTCCCCAGAGTGTTGCGGGAGGTGCGCGACCAGGTGGCTCCCCACCTGGCTACAGTCTTCAACAAATCGTTGGAGACGGGCCTGGTGACTGGAGGGAAGCCAACGTGACCCCTATCTTTAAGAAAGGGGATCACGAAAGTCCAGGGAACTATCGTCCCATTAGTCTCACTTCAGTTGTAGGTAAATTATTAGAGGGGATAATAGCCGATAGGATCGTTGACCATTTGGATTCCTACAAACTGCTTGGGGACTCCCAACATGGGTTTAGACGGCATAGGTCGTGTCTCACCAACTTGCTCGAGTTTTTTCATGTCATGTTGAGTGAGTATAATAAGAGTAGGGCGATTGATATACTTTATCTCGACTTTCAGAAAGCCTTTGATAAGGTACCTCACCGCCGGCTAATGGCGAAAGTGCGCGCGCTGGGTATCGGTGGGGAAATAGGTAGGTGGATTGAAAACTGGCTGAGGAATAGGCGACAGACGGTTGTAATTAAAGGGGCTAGTTCGGGTTGGGCCTCGGTCACTAGTGGGGTTCCTCAGGGTTCCGTTTTGGGGCCACTGTTGTTTATCATTTACATAAATGATATCGACGGTGGCATCGTCAGTCGGATTGGCAAATTCGCTGATGACACCAAGCTTGGGGCCAATGTTGGGACGCCCGAAGCGATCGAGCAACTGCGTGCGGACCTAGGTAGGATAGGAGAGTGGTCCGAAAAATGGCAAATGCCGTTTAACTGGGTAAATGCAAAGTGATGCACATTGGCTACGCCAATCCCAAGTCGGACCACTCGATGTTGGGTAGTAATATCGAGGTGACTGATTTAGAAAAGGACTTGGGTGTGCTAATTAGCAGCGACCTTAAGTTTACGAAACAGTGTGTAGAGGTGGAAAAGAAAGCCCAGAAACTATTGGGTTATATCAGGAGGCAATTTCAGTTTCGGAACAAGGAAATTGTGCTCTCACTGTACAATTCCCTTGTTCGGCCGCACCTGGAGTATGCTGTGCAGTTCTGGTCGCCCACCCTCAGGAAAGATATTGAGAGGCTGGAGCGAGTGCAGGCGAGGGCCACAAAGTTAATCCCTTCCGTTAGGCATATGGGCTACAATCGACGGTACGCGCACTGAACTTGTTTTCGCTTGAAACTCGGAGGCTGCGCGGTCAACTGATCGAGGTTTTCAAGCTCTTACGCGGGTTGAACGATGTCGATTTTAGAAGTATGTTTAGTTTAAATGATAACCCAACTCGCAACAATGGTTGGAAGTTGGATTTGAAACGGTTTAGGACTAGTGTGTGTGGGAATTACTTTACGTATAAGATCTGTGACACATGGAACAGGTTACCTTCAGAAGTTGTGAACAGTTCCTCTGTGGATCAGTTCAAGAAAAGGTTAGACGAAATCTTGCACACTATTTGAGTGTGTACAAAATTTTCCCTGGCACCCGTTGCCATTGGTACCTCCTGGGTATGGGCCGCAAGGCCTTTTGAGGTACTTCTTTTCCTTGTATATATCTCTCTCTCTCTCTCTCTCTCTCTCTCTCTTCTCTCTCTCTCTCTCGTTAGTGAGGGGCTCTTCAACTCCCGACAGCCCTGGCTGTTCGGGAAACGGGTCGTGCTAGGGGGCGGTCAGAATAGGGAAGGCTCCCTCCGTGCAATGCTTTTTAATGCTAGGTCAATTAGGAACAAGTTTTGCGAGCTACGGGCGCTCTTAGCATCAGAATACCAGGATATCGTTGCTATCACCGAGTCCTGGATTCATACTGATCGTAGGGACTACGTTGGGAGTTCGAAATTCCGGGTATAGAATGTTTCGCCAAAGACCGCACCCGTGGGGAGGGGGGTGGGGTACTAATATACGTCAGAGACACGTTGAGTCCGGTTGACTGCCAGTTCCGTCGGAACGGGAGCTGCTTGGCGTCGATCTGAACGTGGAGGGACGAACTATAGGTTAATCTTGGTGTACAGACCTCCGCCATCTCCTCCTCGAGGACGATACAGCCCTGTACACCGAACTCAGTAGCCTGCTAGGGGATAGGGTGTGTGTGTAGTTTTAGGAGACTTCAACTGTCGCGGCATAAAGTGGGAAAACAGGACTGCCGATGCTGAAGGAGGAGGCTAGTTGACTTTGCTGATGAGACTTCCTCACTCAGTGGGTCAACGAGCCTACACAGGCGAAAGCGTTCTAGACTTAGTATTCACGACCGAAGACAAACTCGTCACTGGCCTCACCGTTGACGAATCGTTGGGCGGAGTGATCACGGTCTTATTAGGTTCCGTGTTGTGCGTCCCTCGGGTGAAGCGTAGTAACTCGAGAGGCAGTAAGCTCGATCTCCGGCCGGCGAACTTTGTTAGCCTCAGGGATAGCGTAGCAGAGATGGGGTAGAGGTTGGCGGCGATGTTGAGGGAGTGTGGAGTGCATTCCGGGATGAGTTTATGGTGCTGCAGTCTGCTGCCATACCTCAAAACCGGTCACCCCTGCTTCAACGCAGCCTAAGTGGTTCAATCGTGGCATCGCTTCGGCTATCCGAAATAGGAAAGTAGCGTATAGGAGGGCGAAGGCCAATCGTTCCCACGAGAACACTGAAGCGTATGTCCGCCTGTGTAGGGAAGTGAAGGCGAAGGTTAGGCTAGCGAAACGTAACGAAGAACTACGGGTGGCAAGCCTCTGCAAGGGAACCCTAAGGAGTTCTTCAGTTATGTTAATAGTAGAAAGCCCATTAGAAGCATGATAGGTCCTTTAAAGGACGGAAGCGGCGTTCTGCGGACCTCCGACGCGGACATCGCTAATGTGCTTAATGAGTACTTTGCGGGAGTGTTCACCAGGGAGGATACCCGCGTCATCCCCGAGCCAGCTGTGAGGCACGAAGGTGCTGGCCTGGATAGTGTTAGATGTACCGCGACAGTCGTTGCTCATAGAATAGACAAACTGAGCGCGTTTAAGGCTCCTGGGCCAGACCAGTTTCTCCCCAGTGTTTTGCGAGAAGTGCGCGACCAGGTGGCTCCCCACCTGGCTACAGTCTTCAACAAATCGTTGGTGATGGGCCAGGTGCCTGGTGACTGGAGGGAGGCCAACGTGACCCCTATCTTTAAGAAAGGGGATCACGAAAGTCCAGGGAACTATCGTCCTATTAGTCTCACTTCAGTTGTAGGTAAATTATTAGAAAGGATAATAGCTGATAGAATCGTTGACCATTTGGATTCCTACAAGCTGCTTGGGGACTCCCAACATGGGTTTAGACGGCATAGGTCGTGTCTCACCAACTTGCTCGAGTTTTTCCACGTCATGTTGAGTGAGTACGATAAGAGTAGGGCGATTGATATACTTTATCTCGACTTTCAGAAAGCCTTTGATAAGGTACCTCACCGCCGGCTAATGGCGAAAGTGCGCGCGCTGGGTATCGGTGGGGAAATAGGTAGGTGGATTGAAAACTGGCTGAGGAATAGGCGGCAGAGGGTGGTAATTAAAGGGGCTAGTTCGGGTTGGGCCTCGGTCACTAGTGGGGTTCCTCAGGGTTCCGTTTTGGGGCCACTGTTGTTTACCATTTACATAAATGATATCGACGGTGGCATCGTCAGTCGGATCGCCAAATTCGCTGATGACACCAAGCTTGGGGCCAATGTTGGGACGCCCGAAGCGATCGAGGAACTGCGTGCGGACCTAGGTAGGATAGGAGAGTGGTCCGAAAAATGGCAAATGCCGTTTAACTTGGGTAAATGCAAAGTGATGCACATTGGCTACGCCAATCCCAAGTCGGACTACTCGATGTTGGGCAGTAATATCGAGGTGACTGATTTAGAAAAGGACTTGGGTGTGCTAATTAGCAGCGACCTTAAGTTTACGAAACAGTGTGTAGAGGTGGAAAAGAAAGCCCAGAAACTATTGGGTTATATCAGGAGGCAATTTCAGTTTCGGAACAAGGAGATTGTGCTCTCACTGTACAATTCCCTTGTTCGGCCGTACCTGGAGTATGCTGTGCAGTTCTGGTCGCCCACCCTCAGGAAAGATATTGAGAGGCTGGAGCGAGTGCAGGCGAGGGCCACAAAGTTAATCCCTTCCGTTAGGCATATGGGCTACAATCGACGGTTACGCGCCCTGAACTTGTTTTCGCTTGAAACTCGGAGGCTGCGCGGTCAACTGATCGAGGTTTTCAAGCTCTTACGAGGGTTCAACGATGTCGATTTTAGAAGTGTGTTTAGTTTAAATGATAACCCAACTCGCAACAATGGTTGGAAGTTGGATTTGAAACGGTTTAGGACTAGTGTGTGTGGGAATTACTTTACGTATAAGATCTGTGACACATGGAACAGGTTACCTTCGGAAGTTGTGAACAGTTCCTCTGTGGATCAGTTCAAGAAAAGGTTAGACGAAATCTTGCACACTATTTGAGTGTGTAAAGACATTTAGGACCTCAGTCTGCGGAAATTTCTTTTCCTATAAAATAGTTATATCTGGAACCAACTTCCCTCAGAGGTGTTTCCAGTCAAAGTGTAAATCTGTTTAAAAATAGGCTAGACAAAGTACTGAACACACTCATAGTTTAAGATTAAAACCTCAGAAAACTCTGCAGGAGTTCGCTTGCTCGGTGTCTCTGTGAGCAAGCTAAATATAGAGCTATTTATATATTCTCCACTTTCCTGTAAAATTTCCTTGGCTACTTTTCCAGGGTCAAGGTATTTTCTTCAACCTTTTTCCGTACCTGCCTCTGGCAGGGAGGGAGCGGAGGGTGGGGAGAGAGCCTTCTACTTTTCTATCTAGTTTTCTACTACTGCTAGGATAGTTGAAAGAAAAATAAACTTTCACAAAATTTTCCCTGGCACCCGTTGCCATTGGTACCTCCTCGGTATGGGCCGCAAGGCCTTTTGAGGTACTTCTTTTCCTTGTAACTCCTTGTAACTCTCTCTCTCTCTCTCTCTCTCTCTCTCTCTCTCTCTCAACAGCAGTTAGTCCACTCCCCCAGTAGTTAGTTCAACTGCGTCGGGAAACGACTCAGGCCAGTTAGGAAAAATCACAACTTAAAATCACTCAAAACTGTGCTCTTCAATGCTAGGTCAATTAGAAACAAACTAATGGAATTTATAGCGCTAGTCAAAACTGAGAACTTTGATATCATCGGAATAACGGAATCCTGGATTCATTCTGAATCAAGGGATTTTGTAGGAGAATTTGAAATGGTAGGTTACAAAATGTTTCACAAAGATAGGAACGGAAGGGAAGGCGGCGGTGTACTTTTGTATGCTCGGGACTCCCTGCACCCGGTAAACAGTAATATCGTATCTGTTCATGAAATGTTGGGAATTGATCTAAACCTAAATAATAATAAAGTAGTGCAGCTACTTCTAGTATATATACCACCTCACTACCCCGTTGATAAGGATATAAACTTGTATAACAAATTAAGCAGAATAGTGAATAATAAGATCAGTGTAATTTTTGGTGATTTTAATTGTGGTAATGTAAATTGGGAAAACAAAACAGCTGATGCTGAGGGCTCAAGACTGTTGGAATTTGCCGATGATAACTTAAGTCAATGGGTTGACGGGCCTACTAGGGGTAATAATAAACTAGACCTCATATTCACGAACGAAGATGACCTAGTCTCTAACCTGACTATTGGTGAAAATTTAAGTAACAGCGATCATAATTTGATTAGGTTTGACCTCAGGGTTCCAGTTAATACACGCGAAAAGACTCGTGAAAGACTGGATTTCTCGAGAGCAAATTTTGAAAGCTTCCGAAGTAGTTTAGACACACTTGAAGTTCTAATAAGTGAGGATGTCAATGTCACCTGGAGCTCATATAGGGATCAATTTAGAATATTACAGAACACTTTTATACCCACTAAAATGGTTTCCTTGTCAACAAAGTCACCGAAATGGTTTAACAACGAAATTAGGAGGGCTATTACGGGAAGAAATAGAGCCTACAAACTACTTAAGTCGCATTTCAACCACACTAATTCAGAAAACTATATAAACCTACGTAGGAGGGTTAAGTCCTTAATTAGATCAGCCAAACGTGATGAAGAAGCTAGAGTTGCCTCACTCTGTAAAGTTAACCCTAAAGAATTTTTTGCCCATGTTAATAGCAGAAAGCCAATTAAAAATTCTGTAGGCCCCTTAAAAGATAGAAATGGCGTACTGAAATTCGGTGATAAAGATATAGCTAATATGTTAAACGAGTTCTTCGTTACAGTCTTCACGGAGGAAGACACAATAGAAGTGCCAAGTCCTCGGATTACATATGACGGTGACCATCCCGTAGAGACCATAAGTTTTACGAGAAATGAGGTACAGCAATTAATTGATAAGATGAACAAATACAAATCACCTGGCCCGACTTATTTCTTCCAAGGGTATTAAAAGAGGTTAGCCACAATGTTGTTGACGACTTAGTAACCATATTCAAACAATCAATCGAGTTAGGGAAAGTTCCAACCGACTGGAAGTTAGCAAATGTAACACCAATCTTTAAAAAGGGTGATAGGGAAAATCCTTGTAATTATCGCCCGATCAGTTTAACATCAGTTGTCGGCAAACTGTTGGAATCCATCATTACAAAACGTATTGTGTATCACCTTGAATCTAACAATCTAATTTTTTATTCTCAACATGGATTTAGGCGACATAGATCCTGTCTGACAAACCTGTTAGAGTTTTTCCATAATATGCATACACTGTACGATGCAAGTAGGGCAATAGATATAGTGTATCTCGACTTTCAAAAAGCCTTTGACAAAGTCCCTCACGCTAGATTGATAGCTAAAGTCAAAGGACTAGGAATCACCGGGCTCGTTTCCAACTGGATTGAGGATTGGTTAAAAGATAGAAAGCAGAGAGTGGTAATAAATGGAGTGGCTTCGGAGTGGGCGCCCGTCACCAGTGGTGTCCCACAGGGTTCCGTTCTGGGTCCTTTACTTTTTATCATCTATATTAACGATATAGACGTCGGGCTTCTAAGTGCAATCTCCAAATTTGCAGACGATACGAAATTAGGAAGTAGTGTAGGTACTGAGGAGGGCGTAAGAACGCTTCAGAACGATCTTGACAGGTTGGGCGAATGGTCTGCTACTTGGCAGATGCCATTCAACTTGGACAAATGTAAGGTAATGCACATAGGTTATAAAAACCCGAAGACCGATTACTCTCTCTTGGGAAGGAACTTGACTGAGACCGATCTAGAGAAAGACTTAGGAGTCTATATCAGCAACGATCTGAAACCGTCGAAGCACTGTGCAGAAGTCGAAAAGAGGGCCTTAAAATTATTAGGTTATATTAAAAGACAGTTCCAGTTTCGGAACAAGGAGACTGTAATGTCTCTCTATAATTCTCTAGTCAGACCTCAACTGGAATACTGTGCGCAGTTTTGGTCTCCATCCCTCAGGAAGGACATAGAAAGGTTAGAAAGAGTACAAGCAAGGGCTACAAAATTGATCCCTTCAATGAGAATGCAAAGCTACCAACGGAGATTGGAGCGCCTAAATCTGTTTAGCTTAGAGACGAGGAGGTTGCGGGGTCAGCTTATTCAAGTCTTCAAGATGCTCAAAGGAATAGACAGGGTAGATTACAGAAACTTATTCTCACTTAATGCCAATCCGACAAGAAATAATGGGTTTAAACTGGAACTAAAGACATTTAGGACCTCTGTCTGCGGAAATTTCTTTTCCTATAAAATAGTTAATATCTGGAACCAACTTCCCTCAGAGGTTGTTTCCAGTCAAAGTGTAAATGTGTTTAAAAATAGGCTAGACAAAGTACTGAATACTCTCATAGTTTAAGATTAAAACATAAAAAACTCTGCAGGAGTTCGCTTGCACGGTGTCTCTGTGAGCAAGCTAAATATAGAGCTATTTATATATTCTCCACTTTCCTGTAAAATTTCCTTGGCTACTTTTCCAGGGTCAAGGTATTTTCTTCAACCTTTTTCCGTACCTGCCTCTGGCAGGGAGGGAGCGGAGGGTGGGGAGAGAGCCTTCTACTTTTCTATCCAGTTTTCTACTACTGCTAGGATAGTTGAAAGAAAAATAAACTTTTAATAACAGGAACCTCCCAGAGTGGACCGAAAGGTCTTTGAGGCTTCCTCTTGTCCTTGTAACTCCTTGTAACACTCTCTCTCTCTCTCTCTCTCTCTCTCTCTCTCTCTCTCTCTCTCTCTCTCTCTCTCTCTCTCTCTCTCGCAGGGGGTATAAAGGTTATGCACGTTCCTTCTGGGTGTTTTAAACTTTATACTTGGGGTGTGACAGCCCTCCGGTCCCGAGTCGTGGGATTCTAGAGAAATTGGCTGCCAATTCCTTTAGGTTCTTTCTCTTTCGGGAGGGCGGTGAAGTCTGTTGTACAAACCTGTCCCGTGGGTTACTAGGACCCCTTCCCATCCCTACTCTGTCCTTTTAGCTTAGGTTAAGGATGCTCTCCTCTGACTGCAAAAAAAAAAAAAAAAAAAAACTTTTAGTATTAAGTCTTTTCTCTACTCTTACGATTAGGACCCTACTGCTACCTCATCCGTGGGAAGAGAGGCTTTGGAACCTCTGTAAATAACACCATTTCACTTCAGTTGTAGGTAAATAACTAGAGGTGATAATAGCGGGTAGGATTGTTGACCATTTGGATTCCTACAAGCGACTTGGGGACTCCAACATGGGTTTAGACGGCATAGGTCGTGTCTCACCAACTTGCTCGAGTTTTTCCACGTCATGTTGAGTATGATAAGAGTAGGGCGATTGATGAGAAGGCCTTTGATAAGGTACCTCACTGCCAGCTAATGGCCAAAGTGCGCATGCTGGGTATCGGTGGGGAAGTAGGTAGGTGGATTGAAAACCGGCTGAAGAATGCCACAAAGTTAATCCCTTCCGTTAGGCATATGGGCTACAATCGACACTTAGTGATGCGGGTTCAAAGTTGTCAATTTTAGAAGCATGTTTAGTTTAAATGATAACCCAACTCGCAACAATGGTTGGAAGTTGGATTTGAAACGGTTTAGGACTAGTGTGTGTGGGAATTACTTTAGGTATAAGATCTGTGACACGTAACAGGTTACCTTCAGAAGTTGTGAACAGTTCCTCTGTGGATCATTTCAAGAAAAGGTTAAACCAAATCCTGCACAATATTTAAGTGTGTAGAAAAGTTTCCCTGGCACCCGTTGCCATTGGTACCTCCTCGGTATGGGCCGCAAGGCCTTTTGAGGTACTTCTTTTCCTTATATATATAATATATATATATTTATCTCTCTCTCTCTCTCTCTCTCTCTCTCTCTCTCTCTCTCTCTCTCTCTCTCTCTCTCTCTCTATATATATATATATATATATATATATATATATATATATATATATATATATATTATGAGAGAGTTTAAGTGTAAGTACACCCTGAAATATTCATAAATTTCAAATTTTGTTTTAAAGTTTTTTATTTATTAACTAAGTTATCATGACACAAATTCATAACTACAAACATGGGAACTTAAATAACAACAAATCAGGACAATTTACCAAAAGCAAAGTAAATTTTAGATTCATCAAAATAGCCTCCTCTAGCAGCAATTACAGCAGAACAAATTCGAGGCATGCGCTCAACAAGAGAAAGAAGATAGTCTGGTAAAAGCTGCTGCCAGTACTCTTGTAAGAGTTCCCAGAGCTTCTGAGCACTGGATGGCTGCTTGGCTTTCACTCGTCGATCCAGTTCATCCCACACTAGCTCGATGGGGTTCAGATTCGGGGACTGTACTGGCCATTCCATAACTGTGAGCTAATGTTGCCGTTCATTCTGCTTCAGGTAATTTTGACACAGCTTGGAAGCGTGTTTAGGATCGTTGTCTTGCTGCATTATGAACTGTTGGCCAACTGGTCTCAGTCCAGATGGGATGGGATGGATGGCATGGCGCTGTAGAATGCTGTGATAACCACGTTGGTTCAGTATTCCAATGACTTTGTGGAGATCTCTAACTTGCTCCCCTGCAAAACATCCCCAGACCATCACACTTTCTCCACCGTGCTTCACTGTTGGCACAACACACTGCTGTGTCAGTCTTTCACCCCCTCTGCGCCGCACAAATACTCTGCGTTTGGATCCAAAAACCTCGAACTTTGACTCGTCAGTTTCAAAGGACAAATTTCCACTGCTCAACAGTCAATTTTTGGTGTTTTTTTGCCCAGGCTAGCCTTTTCTTTTTGTTCTGGAGTCTCAGCGTTGGTTTCTTTACTGCAGTTCGTCCTTTTAATACTGCCTCTCTTAGTCTTCTCTGAACAGTTGATGTTGAAACTGTTGTACTTCTGAGTTGTTCAGCTGGGCTTTGATTTCAGGTGCTGTGAGGCGTCTGTTGCGCAGACGGTGACTCGGATATACTTGTCCTTGAGTCTGTTGTGGTTCTTGGTCGTCCTGACCTTTTTCTGTCCTTGTTTTGACCAGTTTCTTCGTACCGTTTAATGGCACAAGCAACCGCATTCACAGAAACTTTTAATTTTTTTTGCAATTTGCCTGTGATTGACTCTCATTTCTCAGTTACAATCGACAGTCTTTTTTCTGTTGTTAACTGAGCTTTGGCACCCATTTTTGCTTTTTGAAACAGAAATATACCTTAAACTCCACAGTTAGCTCCTCTGCAAGGATTTTATATGTGAAGACCTGCAGCGCATGTTAATAACTGAACACATGTATTAACATCCTCCTGAAGAAACACACTACCCCAGTAAAGACTTTAAACTGTTTTTGGACCTTTGTGCTGGGCTAATGGCATTAATTTTAGGTTGTATGCTAGACGTAAATTAACACATTTTGAAGGCTATTTTGAAGAAGCTTCCGTGTTAAACACACTGCATAGGGCAGATGCACTGAAGCATACAATATGAAAGCCAGGTAAGCAAATTCATCTCTAGTACCTGTTAAGTCTACATTTTAAATTTGTCATGAGCTAAGCAGCAAAACATTGGAAATTAGTAGGTGTACTTAGTTTTGACTGGTAGTATATATATATATATATATATATATATATATATATATATATATATATATAATATACAGGGTGTCCCAGAATTAACTATCTATTTCAATGAAATCGGGCAAATTTTTTAAAAACACACTTTTATTTATGTTTATCATGTTTAATATGTGTTAAAAATGTATAAATTTCTAAATTTTTTTCATAATTTTATTTTCATAATTTTTTCATTATCTGGTCCAATGAAAGACCGTCTGAAGTCATAGAATGGCAGAGAGACTCTCCAAAAGTTAACGTGTGGCTTGGAATGACCAAATCCAAAATTTATGGTGCTCCATCTTGTTGAAACACAACATTATCAAGAATGCCATCATCAAGAAGCTGTGGTTCGAGAAACTGCTGAAGCATATCAAGGTAGACGGTACCTGTTACAGTTGCTATCGCAAAGAAGAATGGGCCATAAATTTTGGATTTGGTCATTCCAAGCCACACGTTAACTTTTGAAGTCTCTCTGCCATTCTATGACTTCAGACGGTCTTTCATTGGACCAGATAATGAAAAAATTATGAAAATAAAATTATGAAAAAAATTTAGAAATTTATACATTTTTAACATATTAAACATGATAAACATAAATAAAAGTGTTTTTAAAAAATTTGTCCGATTTCATTGAAATAGATAGTTAATTCTGGGACACCCTGTATATATATATATATATATATATATATATATATAGTATACCACCATATATCACTAGAACAGTGAGACGTAAAGGAGGGTGTGCTATTTACACACGCGAAAGGCATATGGCAGAAATGACTATAAGTACCTCAAACAGCTACGTAGAATGTGTAGCAGCAAAAGTTGAAAAATTAAGTATGGTACTAATTGTAATGTACAAACCCTCGAACACGCCTATCTAAAAATTTTCAGATTCCATTACAGAGGTAAGAAACTGGGTAAAAATTCTACATTCTCCAACCCCAAATAGTTTTCTCTGTGGTGATTTTAATTTCCCATTCATGAAATATAAAAGGATAGGAAAAAATATATGTATACACCAGGGGCGTGCAGTCAGTGGAAGCAAGGGAAGCAATGCTTCCCTATTATAAAAATGTGCAAAGGAAAAAGTGTTTTGCAGTGTTTGAATGTGACGCTATTTTTCCATCCTCAACAAAGTTGAGATTGTACAAACTCTCAGCCCGACCTATGGGCCCACTGCCCGAATATGCGCGAGAGTATGTAGTGGAAAGGTTAGGGTACTGCAATCTCGGATATGCATCCTTTTCGAACTCGATTTCAGCTTTTTTTTCTTCATTGGAAAATTGGCTATCTTAGAATAAGAGCATTATTGACAACAAAAATAATTTATTGACAAAGAATATATTGGATGGTTTTCAAAATGTTACCTACGTCAATAATTTTTTGAATAAACGTAATCATAATTAACATACATCTTCAAATTCTTGTATCATTTGTTCCACTATGGTAAAAAGGAAGCATTCTTAGAAATGTGTACATCAACATAAAATGTCAATGGGGCTTAACTCCCAAAAACTTTCACGCAAATTTGGTACTAATAGAATCTACTAGCAAAAGATCGGCGCTACGTGCCGATTTTGCTAGATCTGCGGTGCTTGGACCTTCGACCCAAACCGAATTGTGGGCCTACGGCGTATTTTATTTTGAACATCAATAGCCCTTTATCTGGATATCGTTCCCATTCCTCTCACCTTGGGCCTCAGTAATTGGGGTGCCTGTTGCCCTCCAATTACTGGCGAACCAAGTATTCGGTCAATAAAACTACAGAAAAGAACGCAGGAATGAAAATCTAAAACTTCACAAATCTTGATACAATGAACTCGGATGTGAAGCTCAAGATTTTCATGACTGCGTTCTTTTCTATAGTTTTATTGACCAAATAATTGAACCGACAGTAATTGGGGGGTCGTAGGCCCCTAATTACTGAGGGTTCAATTATTTGGTCAATAAAACTATAGTCATGAAAATCTTAAGCTTCACAAATATTGACACAATGTGAAGCTCAAGATTTTCATTCCTGCGTTCTTTTCTATAGTTTTATCGCGGTGCTGGGGGCCCTCGGGCCCAGTAATTGGTGTTGGTGTTGGGGGGGGGGGGGGGGGTCACACATATATTTTCGTTCATTACTCATCACCCCCATCCACCATACGAAGTTTGGTCGAAATCGGTTGAGAAACGTAAAAGTTTTTTCTGCGCACAGACAGGCAGACACATTTTTGCTAAATTATAATAGTAATGATGCCCGATTAGGTTAATTGAATGGCCGGTTAGGTCAACTGAATGCCCGGTTAGGTTAATTGAATGCCCAGTTAGGTCAACTGAATGCCCGATTAGGTTAATTAAATGGCCGGTTAGGTCAACTGTATGGCCGATTAGATTAATTGAATGCCCGTGTACGTTAATTGAATGCCCGATTAGGTTAATTGTACACCCTTGACGATTGGTTAGGTTAAGTCATGATATTTTCGTTAAAGCCAACGAAAATATCACGACTTAACCTAACCAATCTTCAAGGGCGTACAGATGACAACCTGGCATTTAATGAACCTAACCGGGTATTCAATAATTTTACCATAGGTTTCGTAATGATCTTGATGACGTCATTTAATGTTTTAAGATTAATTATTTAATTGCTATTTTCTTACTTATAGCGACAGGCATAATGATATTAGGATATCTAATAGAAATTTTGTAATATTTTAAAGTGGGGAAAATAAATAATTTTCTAAAAATGATCTTCAACTCTAAAAGCGCATCTAATCAGATAACTTAATTAACGTATTTCTATGACAACTAAAAAATAGAATGATAAATCAATATCCTATCAAATTGTTTGTGTATATGTAAATTATTTGTACAAAAGCCACAGTAATAAAACGCACAAAAGTCACGGTAAATAATTTCGAGTGTGGCTCGTTTAACTTTAAACTCGTGTTTATTTAAATTGCCCGTTTTAATTATGTAATTTTTTGTATTGAATCGATAAAGAAATCTTTTGTGAATCGAAAAGTGTTAAAATTATAACAAATATCAAAATATTTTGTATAAAAATCATTGAATTTTAAAAATATCAAAATATTTTGTATAAAAATCATTGAATTTTAAAAATACATATTTGTTTTTAGTTTTTGTTCTACACCAATTGTAGCGACCTGTAGGTGTGCGCAAAAAAACTGTTACATATATATATCTATATATATACACAGGGTGGCCCAAAAAAAATGGCACCAATTTTGAGAAGTGATATCTCAATAACCATTGCAGGTAGGGACTTAAAAAAACAACCAAATGAAAGATAATTATTTTCTCTTTAAATACTTATTCTATGGCTTGATGGTTATAAGCCCATATAATGCCCAAAATTGGCTTAAAAAAAAAATATACAAAAAAGTTGCGCATTTATATTTATTCCTTGATCCTAATTTTAAATGAAATTTTTTATTCCAGACCCCTCAAGATGGGATTGAGAGAATCTGATAAGAACATTATACAAGCACTACGTGAAGAAAAAGGATATTCATTAAACAGAATCCTTTACGAATTTCCAAATAGAAATTGGAAAAAAAGAACTGTGGCACATTTTTTACAAAAACTTAAAGAAACCGGCAGCAGTCAACGGCGTGCGGGAAGTGGTCGACCAAAAAGTATTAGAACGCCAGAAAACATTGAAAAAGTAAATGAAATGGTTTTAAATCAAGAGGAACAACCGGGAACAAGTAAAAGTGAACGTGAAGTTGCGAAAGAAACCGGGATTTCACGTTCATCAGTACAGCGAATAATTCGAAAAGATCTTGGGTTGAAAACATTTAAGAGGGTGAAGGTTACTGCTTTATCGTAGCCTGTGAAAGAAAGACGTTTCCATCGATGTAAAAATCTATTGCGAAGATTTCGGTCAAATGAGTCTGTGAAAAAAATTTGGTTTTCTGATGAGAAACGATTTACGGTCGAAACACCACGAAATACCCAAAATGATCGGGTTCGTGCAGCAGTGGCGACAAAAACTCATGTTAACCCAAAACGACTTTTGCGTGAAAAAAAACACTTCAGATTCGATAATGGTTTCCCTTGCAGCGTCATCTGAGAACAAAACATCCATCATTTTTATTCAGCGAGGCGTTAAAATTAACTCAATTTACTACTGTAATGACATTTTGTCTCCAATGTTGTCAGAGATCAAGGAGACGAGCACTGATTTTGTGTTCATGCAAGATGGAGCCCATCTCATAGAGCCAAGGAAACAATAACATTTCTCAATAATAATTGTCCTGGTTTTATCGAACCAAATAATTGGCCACCATGCAGCCCAGATCTAAACCCCATTGACTACTTTGTGTGGTCTGCCTTAGAGAGAGAAGTCTACCATGGTCAGAAAATCCGTGATGTGAACCATCTTCGTGAACGAATTCAGGCTGCATGGGAAAATCTCTCACAAGTGACGATCTCAAAGGCAATTCAAAATGGAGGGCGAGATTACAGGCTGTGGTTGACCATAATGGAGGGCAGATTGAGCCATTTATTGAAAATTAGTTTAACTTAAAACCACAGAACTTCGTTTAAAGACCGTAAATTAGAAGATAATTAATTAGAAAAAAATAAAAGGAATAAATATAAATGCGCAACTTTTTTTTGTATATTTTTCTTACAAGCCAATTTTTGGCATTACATGGGTTTATAACCATCAAGCTATTGAATAAGTATTTAAAGAGAAAAGAATTATCTTTCATTTGGTTGTTTTTTAAAATCCTTAACTGCAATGGTTATTGAGATATCACTTCTGAAAATTGGTGCCATTTTTTTGGGCCACCCTGTATATATAAGGCTTCATTTCTGAAATAGTATATTAGACTAGCAAAAGGTCGGCGCTACGCGCCGATTTTGCTAGATCTGCGGTGCTTCGGCTGAATTGTGGGCCTAATACGGCGTATTTTATTTTGAACATCAGTAGCCCTTTATCTGGATATCATTCCTATTCTTCTCACCTTGGGCCTCAGTAATTGGGGTGCCTGCGGCCTTCCAGTTACTGGCAAACCAATTATTCATTCAATAAAACTACAGAAAAGAACGCAGCCATGAAAATCTTAAAGCTTCACAAATCTTAATACAATGAGCTCGGATTTGAAGCCTAAGATTTCATGACTGCGTTCATTTCTATAGTTTTATTGACCAAATAACTGAACCGACAGTAATTGGGGGCCCTGCGGCCCGCCAAATCATAGTTTTCATTGTTTCGAGTGCATCAATAATATTGTTATAGTGTTCCATTAGTTGTGATAAGCATGATCTTCCTGACCGGAATCGATGTTGGTTATCATTTTTTCTGAGTTTCCCCATTAACCCCACCCCCTCCCCCGTTACCCCACCCCTCTCCCCCAATACCCCCTCCCCCACCCCTCTCCCCCATTTACCCCACCAATTTTTTTCTGAGTTTCCCCATTAACCCCACCCCTTCCCCCATTACCCCTCCCCTCTCCCCATACCCCCACCCCTCCCCAATACCCCCTCCCCTACCCCTCTCCCCCATTTACCCCCACCCTTCCCCATTACCCCCACCCTTCCCCCATTACCCCCAAGGGGGGAAGGGGGCTGGCACCTTGCAAAGGATTTACTTTAATTTTTTTTGAAGGGGGCTGGCACCTTGCAAAGGATTTACTTTAATTTTTTTTGAAGGGGGCTGGCACCTTGCAAAGGATTTACTTTAATTTTTTTTTGGTTACATATATATATCGCATCTATTTTTCTGAGTTTCCCCATTAATCCCACCCCCTCCCCCATTACCCCACCCCTCCCCCATTTTGTGCCAAAATTATGATTAAAAATGAAGAAATGGGAAAAACTGTACCCCTAAAAGGGGGGGGGGCAGGATTTATGTTCGGGAATTTCTTTTTAGCTTGGGCACTGCGCAATAAAAAGACGCATCGAATGGTGAAAACCTTCACTTGGTTGTCAGCGATGAATTCTTCGTTTATGTCTCCAGAAAACCAAATTTTCAGAATGATCGGGTTTGGGCAACAACTCCTGATGAAGTCCCAGACGACCAGAAGTATCGAGAAATAGTAAAAAATCCAGCATGTGTGGGTGTTTTCATTATGTTCTCTATTCGGAAGCTCATCTGGGTTATCAAACCAAGAGGAACCAGTTGGGATGGGCCTTATTTTCGAAATGTAATTTTAGCCCAACATGTAATTCCGTTTTTGAAAGACCCCGAGTGTTTTGGATGTTGAACAGGCAACCTTTCTCACGACAAAGCCCCCTGTATGAAAGCACTTGCGACTCAACAACTGCTTAAGGACAATAACATTGATTTTTTCGGAAATAATGAATGGCCTGGCAATTCTCCCGATCTTAATGTCTGTGAACATGTCGGATCCATCATGAAGGATCGGGTGGAGTCCTTAATGCTGGAACAACCCATTCAGAATCGGTATTCAACAGAAATTATGACTGCAAAGATCAACGAAGTCCTTGAAGAAATGAGTCATGATACCGATCTCTTTGAGACACTTCTGGGATCATACCCCCGTCGATTAATGGCCGTCAGAGCTGCAAATGGGGGCAACACCCGATATTAAAACGAGTGTTTTTTATTCAAAATTAAACGCTCTTTCGCGTGGTTTTGTCTGTTTTTTTCTATTTCTTTCAGTTTCTTCTGTACAGGGGTGGGGGGGCAATCATTTCCTGACACCCTTTATATATATATATAAGGCTTCATTTCTGAAATAGTATATTAGATTCATTGATACCAAACTTGTGTGACTGGTTGGAGTTAAGACTCACTCTGCCACTTGCCACATTGACTGCCGAAATTAAACAAACCTAAAAGATATTAATATGCTTTTTGTGAGCTGGAATCTTGAACTAAAGATGGAGAAAAGATAACATGAGTGATAAATTATTCATGATTACTATTTTATCTATCCATAATGCACAATAAACAAATAACTACGAGAAATTCAAGATATAATTCTATACTTAATTTTCTAGCGTCATCTGAAAATGTGTAGCTCTTTCCCTTTGGCTACTTTATGAAATTTTGGATGCAATTTGCGGCCAAATCGAAACTAGGTTTCAAAGTTTGAAAAATATAGCCTTTCTTCAGCTCCTGGATATTTAAAAACAGGAAGACAACATAAGGAAATTTCCTGAGTCATCTTTTCAATCATTGCAAGATAATTGTGGAGAATATTTTGATATTCCTCGCTTGAGAAGTGAGCTTTCGGTTTTGTATGCTGAATCCGATTTGAAAGGAAAAACCTGTTAACGAGTTAGTTCACTATTTGCGAAATGCCAAGCTAGATACAGCCCTACATCAACTGATGAAGTTTTGTGAATTAGCTTTGAGTCTTTCAGCAACGAGCGCATCAGTTGAGCGTTCTTTCACCCATTTGAAAAGAATACACAGCTACACAAGAAATGCGCAAGGTTAAGATAGACTTAATAGTCTAGCTTTGATCTCGATTGAGAAAGCTTCTCAAAGAAATGAAGAACGATCGTTTCTAGGAAGACGTAAAAAATTTATTCAATCGAAAGGATAGGAGGATTGAATTAACACATAAATAAGGTAAATATTTCCTTTTTTTATCATTACCAATGGATCCATTTCATCTTTAATATAATTAGTGTTTACATGCAATTAATATGGACCTTGATTCACCACCTGATATATATTTTTTTGCTAAAAAATACAAACTTTTGGTAATCCAATTAAAATGATTCCCTATCACAATACATCACCGCACGCTCCTGGTATACACCAGGACAACGGGGGCACACGAGAAGACCAGGAGCAGGTAAAAATGCTACTAGCTCTAGCTGATGAATTTGTATTAACAAGACATAACAGAAAACACGAGAAAATACAACTGCCTAGATTTGGTATTCACAAACAACAGCAACCTAATTGATAACGTAGAAATATCCCAAACTATAATATCGGATCATAACATTATTGAAATAACCAATATAAAAGCAACAGGAAAGGAAAGAACACGAACAACAGAAAGAAGCAAATTCGAAATTTTTATTTTCACTCCAAAGCTATAAACTGGGAAGATGTTGCATCCAGCATGGAAGTAATAGTTTGGAAAACCATCTTCAAGGCCAAGACAACGAAAGAGATAATGACCTTAAAGTAGAAGACGCTGGAAATTGTGGAAAGACATGTCCCAAAAATACAACAAAGAGGAAAGAAGCTGGTTCGAGAGATAAGAGGTCATTGTTCCGAAAGAGAAAGAGTGACTGCAAAATTAAGTAACTGTAAAGATGATAGCATCAGAAAAATATAAATGATAACCTGCAGAGTATCGATTGCGTCATACAGGAACTAATTGAGAAGCATATAGAAAAAGAAGGTGACGCTATAGAGGCGATAAAGGTTAACTTAAAGTGCTTCTATAATTTTGCAAAAAGGAAGTCGAAAAACCATGTGACTATTGGACCTTTGAAAAACGAAGTGTGCTTTATCTGATGATCTAACAGAAGTATGTGAAATATTAAGAGCTCAGTACGAATCATCTTTCAGTATCCCAAAAACTGACAAACTGATATGCGATAGAAACGCGTTCTTTGAAGAACTACAAGGGGAAAGTATAACGGACTTCGACTTCACGACAGATGATATTACACAAGCTATAGGGAAACTAAAAGCACACTCGGTGGCAGGACCGGACAAATGGAATGCCACACTGATCAAAAACTGCAAGAATGGAATAGCTGAGCCCGTATATTGGATATGGAGAAATACCGGGCATCCTGAAGAGTGCGAACATAGTCCCAATATATAAAGGAGATCGATCCGAGGAGAAAAACTATAGGCCAGTGTCGCTTACATCTCATCTCGCTAAAATATATGAAAGAGTAGTTAGACAGAAAATCTGACTTTTTGGAAACTCAAAAAAAAATTAAATGATAACCAACATGGATTTCGGTCAGGCAGATCATGCCTATCACAACTAATGGAACACTACAACAACAATATTGATGCACTGAAAAGTAATGAAAACTATGCTGTAATATACACAGACTTTGCCAAAGCGTTCAACAAGTGTGACCATGGAATCATAATACATAAACTGAAATATATGGGAATAACAGGAAAGGTAGGGAAATGGATATCTAATTTCCTTATTGAGCGGCGGCAAGTCGTTACAGTACAAGGAGTAGCTCCACTACTCTTCATAATCATGCTAACTGACATAGATGAGGACATTACCAGAGACAGCACAGTAACATCCTTTGCCGATGACACAAAGATCAGTAGAAAAATAAGAAACCCAGAAGATAGAGGATCTCTACAAACCGACATGAACAGAATCTACAAGTGGGTGGAAGACAACAATATTAAGTTTAACACTGAGAAATTTCAACTGTTACGGTACGGAAAAAGGGAGGACCTAAAATCCATAGAATATTATACCCCAAATGGACAGGAAATTCAGAGAAATTCTAAAGCAAAAGATTTAGGAGTTGTAATGACTGATGATGCGAAATTTGAAACACAAAATAAGATGATAGTAAACAGAGCAGAGAGAATAACTGGGCTGATACTAAGAACCTTTAAACGAAGGGATAGGAATATAATGATTCCTCTACTGAAAACCCTGGTCATACCCAAATTGGAATACTGCTTGGTCCTCACATGCTCATATAAAAAAGAAGACATTAGACAGCTAGAAGGGATTCAGAGAAGCTTCACAGCCAAGATCAGTGGTTGCAAAGAACTAAATTACTAGGAAAGGTTACGTGAATTAAACCTATATTCACTGGAAAGGAGAAGAGAAAGATACACCATTATTTACACTGGAAAATGATGGAGAAACTAGTCCGTAATCTTACTCTGAACCCAGTAACTCCCCAAACAACGGTGGAAAGTAGAAAAGGAAGACTGTCGTGTTCCTAAATTAAAGGCTAGACAGGGAACATCCTTAACCCTGAAAGTTGAAGTGTGTGTGTGTGTGTATACAGTGCGTTTGAAAAGTCTCGGCAGTCAACGACCAAAAAATCGGCGTTTGGGTTGCAATATCAAGAAAGCGAATTGTCGGTCCCATTTTCTTTGAGAACACGATAAATGCTGAACGATATATATATATACATATATATATATATATGTGTGGGTGGTTCATAAAAACAAACTTTCAATATTCTTTGCTCCCACTTCTGAAATTTGTTCCTATGCGGTAGATATTACCACATGCAAAAAATTATGTCGATTGAAAAATAATTAGCGGTCGCCGAATGAGTTGAAATATATTTTTCACTCTTCGCTTCTTGAACTTGGTGCACTATGGGTGGTGCACTTCACATAACTTATATGGTCCTATTATTAAAACTTGTGTTGAAAGTACAGTGGTTTATACCTTCCTCAACCATTCGAGCCCCCCTGCAAGAGAATGACCACATTTAACTTTGTTTTTCTTTCTGTTCCCTAGTCTATCATTTAAGTCTTGATTTTCTTATTTTAATTAAAACGTTGATTGCCAAGGGTGTTTGTCGGTGTAGCCAGGCCAAATTTTTTTTTGTGTGAAAAAGCTGTCATATGTAATAACAAATCTGAAATGTCAAGTAAGAGGAAAATGGCAAATCCAAAACTGAAACCAGAAGCAGTGTTAGCTTACAATACAGGCAAATCTGGTATAGATTTATCAGACCAGATGTCTTCTTATGCTACCTCACTTAGAAGAGGAGTCAAATGGTATAGGAAACTTGCAATAGAATTACTGTTAGGAATAGCTGTGGTAAATGCTCACATTATATTCAAGGAGAAGACTAAAAAAATAATGAATATTAGAACATTCAGATGTGAGATCGCAAAGGACCTCATGAATATTCGCTGGGAGGGTAAAACTAAAAGACCCGAACGTGTCAACAGTCATACATTAGCGCAGCAGAGAGATGAAAAAAAAAAGGAGTGTAAGGCGAAACTGTGTTATATGTTATGAAAAATTAGCAAAAGAATTGGGTAGAAATGAAGCAAAGAAAAAGGTGAGAAGAGTTTCAACGTATTGTCAGGAATGCGAAAAAAAACCATTCATGTGTATTTCATGTTTTTCGTCTGCTCATAAAAAATGATTTTTGTTTTCCTCAATAAAGAATAAACTAATTATGCCAAAAGTTACTACTTAATTTACTTATTTTTTATTGCAATGAGTGCCTTTCACATTATACATAGGTATAAAGTTTTACGTTTTTATTGCGATTTTTTATTGCTATGAGTGCCATTCACATTTTACATAGGTCTAATAAAGATGCTTTACAAAAAAAAAAATTTCCCCTACTCTTCAAAAGACAATAGGGCCTATTTATCCTTATACAAGCTTTTATAAACAAAAAACTGTTACTGTCACAGGCCAGGGATATTATTCTCATAGAAAAAATAATGGGGCGACCGCCAAAAGTGGCGGACAGCCCGCTTAATGAAAGGAAAGTATGTCAACCAAATCTGGTGGACGCAGCCAGATCCGTAAATGCCACTGTCCACCAAAAATGGTGGACATGGCAAAACCATGCTGTATTATTTATTGTATTATATATTATTTCCATTTCGTATTCATTTTAATATTATCTAATATACTATTTCAGAAATGAAGCCTTATATATATATATATATATATATATATATATATATATATATTATATATATATATATATATATATATATATATATATATGTAACAGTTTTTTTGCGCACACCTACAGGTCGCTACAATTGGTGTAGAACAATGCGGTTTTCACCATTCGATGCGTCTTTTTATTGTGCAGTGCCCATGCTAAAAAAAATTCCCTAACATAAATCCTGCCCCCCCCTTTTAGGGGTACAGTTCTTCCCATTTCTTCATTTTAATCATAATTTTGGCACAAAATGGGGGAGGGGTGGGGTAATGGGGGAGGGGGTGGGGTTAATGGGGAAACTCAGAAAAATAGATGCGATATATATATGTAACCAAAAAAAAATTAAAGTAAATCCTTTGCAAGGTGCCAGCCCCCTTCCCCCCTTGGGGGTAATGGGGGAAGGGTGGGGGTAAATGGGGGAGAGGGGAGGGGGTATTGGGGGAGAAGAGTTGGGGGAGGGGGTGGGGTTAATGGGGAAACTCAGAAAAAAAATGATAACCAACATCGATTCCGGTCAGGAAGATCATGCTTATCACAACTAATGGAACACTATAACAATATTATTGATGCACTCGAAACAATGAAAACTATGATTTGGCGGGCCGCAGGGCCCCCAATTACTGTCGGTTCAGTTATTTGGTCAATAAAACTATAGAAATGAACGCAGTCATGAAAATCTTAGGCTTCAAATCCGAGCTCATTGTATTAAGATTGGTGAAGCTTTAGATTTTCATGGCTGCGTTCTTTTCTGTAGTTTTATTGAATGAATAATTGGTTTGCCAGTAACTGGAAGGCCGCAGGCACCCAATTACTGAGGCCCAAGGTGAGAGGAATAGGAATGATATCCAGATAAAGGGCTACTGATGTTCAAAATAAAATACGCCGTAGGCCCACAATTCAGCCGAAGCACCGCAGATCTAGCAAAATCGGCGCTACGCCGACCTTTTTCTAGTTGTTTTCTATTTTGCAGAAATTTTTTGAAAATTATAGATCGAATAGTTTATGTTCAATTATGACGAATCGGAAGAAAGCTGATATTTGGTTGATAGGGCACACTAGAGGAATTTTCAAAACAACTACTTCCAACCAAACGGTTGGTTTTGCAACGTTTCTATCATGTGCGAATCGGAAACCGACACTTTCTATCAGGGAAGCTGCCCACGCAGTGGTGGAAGAAATCATAAAGACGTGGGAAAGTGGTGGAATCCCAACCATGAGAAAAGATCAAAAGATCACGCGATTACTAAACTGGAGAAACTCTATGCCACATACGTGAATTTGAAGAAGAGTAAACATAAGAATAATAATCCGGGAATGGTAAAACAGCAGGAATCATTCAGCAAGGACACTGAAACATTATTTGATATAGCGGCCCAAGATGCTCTGGAGCGGATCAAAATTGCTGAAGATTTACGCTTCTTGGAAGATCAGAGACGAAACGGATGATGGCAATGACTACATTGGATAAGAAACTGTCGTGCTACTCCAATCTGAGCGGTTACCCACAGACACCATTCACCTCACAGCGCTTCCCGGCCAGGCCGGCGTTAAGGAGTTCCCCTACTTACTCCCCCATGGAGAGGGTCAATGGGTAACCTCAAAAAAGTCCGGTCAGAAAATCAGGGATCGGGTAAGAGTCGTCGGGACTTTGCTTTTCCTGCTCCTCCCCACGTCAATCTTCCGGGTTTTTCTGTAGACGCAGGCGCCCAAAGCGCCTAGTGGGCCCGTTACGTTAAACCCCTTGGCGGTGATTCGTCCGACGGCGGAAAATTTCGTCGAAATTTTTTTCTACCCGCTAAAATCGAAAAGCAGCTGTAACTTTCTTACTTTTGAGCTTTCGAACCCAATTTTCGTAGAAATGAGCCTATTCCTCACGTGGAATACGGTAACGTCCTCCGATTTGACATAGGATGAATAGGTCCCCCGTCCTTGGACCCCAAACCTAACCCCCCTAAGGCGCCGGAAATAAAGCTTCAACACCCCTTGGCGGCTAGCGGCCGGTAGTCGGAGGCTGTCGCCCGTCGTTCTCGGCGTGACGCCAGTCAGCGGCCCCCGCGTCGGGCCGCCAAGGGCGGATTCGGAGCCCGACGCTGATTTTCGGGGAGTCGTATATCGAAAGCGAAAGCTCGCAGTCCTTCCGAACCAAGACTGAGGCCCGCCCCAGGCGGGGAAGAGTAGGCCAAATTAACTCGGATCGCCGAGGGGACTGGCCGTACAACGCGCACGGGGAAGAATTCCAGACCGGTCCCTAGCACGCTCAGCCGGGCAAAGGACGGTGGAAATCAAGTTCCGAGCCTTACGAATCCCTTTACCGGTGCTCCCGTCGCGGTCCTTACCTCGGGGAGGGAAATTCGTCGAAGCTTCTTAGATCCGCAATAGGTAGGCAATGTCTTCATAAGAGGTTACATTGAGTTTTAGTCCGGTTTATCTAACAGGTTTACTCGTTGATTAGAAGTTCGTAGGATTGTAAGAAATGTGGCTGTTAGATTCAACCTGATGCAGAACTCACAGGTTACCCATTGCGGTTTGGAGTCTGTCAGAGAAAGTAAAACGCTCACGGCAGAAAAAATGGAGAGATGAGGAGGAAAGAATCCGTGCAAATGGAGCTTGAGGTCCTCAACAAGACAGTTCAACTACCATCATCCTCGTCGTCGACAGATAATGACTCGGATGATACATACGGTGCCAAGATCAAACATGAGACGCCGAATCCATCGAACCTTTGCAAGAAAATTAAGGTCATCACTCCCGAAGTAGCAGCAACAGTGGGCCGGATTAATATCTCAGATCGGAATGCAACCTTTTTCCTTGCGTCCACATCAAGAAGTCTGGGAATCTCACCCGAAGAACTTTCAATATCCAGGAGTCAAATCCGGAGAGAGAGCCAACGGCAAAGGCAAATCTTCGGTCAAACTTCTCGAATAAATTTTATGCCAGAGGTTCCATTGGTGGTCCATTGGGACGGCAAACTGCTCCCTGAGTTGACTGGATATAAGCACAATAAAACAGACAGATTGTCGATTCTCGTATCAGGATTGGGGATCGACAAGCTCTTAGGTGTACCTAAGATACCGCGAGCCACGGGAGAAGATATGGCAGGTGCGATATTGAAGACCTTCCAAGACTGGAATCTTCTGGACCACGTCGTCGGAATATGTTTCGATGCAACTGTTCCCAACACAGGAGGCCATACAGGAGCATGTACTCTCTTGGAAAAACGATTTAAGAAGAAGCTGTTGAACCTGGCTTGTCATCATATACATGAGATTATTATAGGTGATGTCTTTACTGAGCTCTTTGGTTCCAGCAGTGGTCCTGATGTGCTCATCTTCAAGAGATTCCAGAAGGATTGGAATTCCATCGATCAAACAAATTACCAAACTAACCTCATTCCCATTGACGCATATATCATTCTTGAATAGAAGAATGAAGCCCTGGAATTCGCGCGAAATCTACTCTCTTGTCCCTCTCAACCGCGTGACGACTACCAAGAATTTTTGGAACTTGTCGTCATCTGCTTGGGAGATCGTCCGGAAAGGGGAATACGATTCCGAGCTCCCGGAACTTTTCACCACGCACGCTGGATGGCAAAAATTTTATATTGTCTCAAGCTTTACTTGTTCAGGGGGCAGTTTAGGCTCACCATCCACGAGGGGGTAGCTGTTGAGCAATGTAGTCTGTTCAGCTGTCTTGTCTACATGAAGATGTGGCTCACAGTTCCGAATACAGTCCACGCCCCTTTAAATGACCTACATGCTCTGAGCAAGCTCCAACGATACGGTGAAGTAAATGAGAAAGTTTCTTTGACCGCATTCAAAGCACTGGAACGGCGTCTGTGGTATATAAGTGATAGTTTGGTATCACTGGGAATTTTCGATGACAGGGTCTCCGAAGATCGTAAGCTGGCAATGGTGGATGCTCTTAAGAAGCCCGTAAGTAAAAACAGTGCTGTGAGGGTGCAAAAGGGAGACAGAAGGATTTTACATTCTGACATAGATCTGGACCGATTCATTGCAAGTAGATCATTGTCTTTGTTCGAAAGGCTGTGTATTAGAAAAAAGTGGCTGGAAACTCACCCAAGGACGTGGCCCAGTGATGAATCGGCACAGAATTTAAATTCTGTACCGATTCAATGATTTGTAGTACGTGGTATTCCATGCATTAAAACCAAGCTCACCCTCTCGTCTATTGTTAATTTCGCAGCCATCCCCTACCTAAAAGAAAAAATATATTATAGTCAACACTGAAAATTCCTATGATGTGCGACTTTTGCGCCACCACACACACACACACACACACACACACACACACACACACACACACACACACACACACACACATTTTAGGTGATTCTAGTGTTCACATCCTTTCGCTCTCCTTCCATTTCAGTGACATTCCTGGTGAACTAGTTTACAACTTTTCTATCCTAAATGACCTGGAGCAGATTGTACAGCACCCTACTCGCATCTTCTTGGAGATAGGTTCAACATTCTGGATTTATTTTTCACCACGTCCTTCTTTTGTCAAGCTTTTTCTCCGTTGGGTTCTCCAACCACTAGCTTATATCTGTTTCCTGTCCTATCGCTGCAGTTCGGCCCTTATCTTCAACAATGCACAACTCAATCCTTCCTCTTTTCTTAACATTCTTGGTGCTTCCTTTTCTCGTGATCTTTCCTGGAAAGATGACATATATTCCTTCTAAACCAGCTTTTAAGAGGTTGGTGTGCTGTACCAGCCCCGCAGTTTCTTCACCACTATTCAATTGCTGTCTCCGTACTGGGGTTTTGTCTGCCCCTGTATAGAGTACGTTTCTCACGTGTCGGGTGGTTCAACCCACACCAGCTCTACTTGACCCGGTGGAATCAAAGGCTTTTCGTCTCATCACTTCTCTTACTGACTGTCTTCCAGACTGTGTACCAGATTCTCGACCATTCTCATTCCTTTTCTGTTCAGTAGTATAGCCGCAAAAGGGGAGAGTGCAAGAATGTTGCAAGTGATTACGTAATGTTGCAAAGGGGGGTGGGGGTGTTGCAAAAAATTACCCCAAAGGGCCCTTTGTTGCCAACCGGGGTTGCAAGGGGCATGCAACTTGGGGGCGGAGTTCTCCCCCAAGCTATTCCCCCCAAAGGGCCAGAAAGGAGAGAAACGAGGAGAGGTGTTCACCTGGCAGGAGCCAAGTGCATATTAAGACTTCAGCCGAGTAGGCGTTGTTTTATAGGCTCCTAATAAGCCAGTTGGCTGAGCCAAGGAGAGAGAGTAGTTGCCTTTGATTGCAAGGCATGCAACTTGGAGGCGGAGTTCTCCCCCAAGTTATTTTCGTTTACCTAACCTAAGAGGCCTCTAAGGGGTTTTCCCAAAGGGCCAGAAAGAGAAGGACCAGAGGTCCTTGCTCGGCTGGGAGCCGAGCTTGAATGACTCCGTCAGTCGTCTCTCGGTCTTTTATAAACCTCTATTCTGGCTGAGTTGCCAGATAGCGCCATGTATGCAGTTGCTGAGTTGCCAGATCACGCCATGTATTCAGGTGCTGTGTTGCCAGATCGCCCCATGTATGCAGTTGCTGAGTTGCCAGATCACGCCATGTATTCGGGTGCCGAGTTGCCAGATCGCACCATGTATTCCAGATAGCGCCATGTGTTCCAGATAGCAAAGAACCATATATTAATCATCCATTTAAATAGTGTACCACAATATATGATGGTAGATGAATCCAATTAAATTCTGTTTATTAAATAAATAATTTTTACACACAATCTTTATTATAAATATTTAAGTTACGAAACGAAATGAAAATTTATGAAACACGAGCCTCATCCCCTGCGAAGAAAATTGAAAAAAAAACGAAATTTAAAGAAATTAATCAATTGAAGTTAACCAAAACAATCCGCTATAACGGGGTCGGATGACTAACGACATCTTTATATTTTCGAAGAACACCTGCTGGTTGAGAGACCTTCCCCCCAATCCCTGATAAGTCTCCCTTCTCTCCAAATGAAAATAAATTTATGAAACACGCTTGTCATTCTCCAAACCCGTATATATATATATAATAAACGAATAAACCACACACACACACACACGAGGAAAGGCAGAAACTAGGTCATTTCGAATCGTTACCCTAGAGACCATTTTCTGGGCGAGAGTCAACCTTTCTTCGTCTACTTGAACAAAAACCACCTTTCACATCAATTCTTATATTATTATTATTATTTCTACAATGAAAATATTTTATGTTTACGCGTAATTTGTATGGTGTCATATTCTTATAACTACATCTTAACTGCTTAAATCAATCACCTTTCACATCAATTCTTATTATCATTATTATTATTATTTCTACAATGAAAATATTTTATATTTACGCGTAACTTAGACCCACAGTTTAACGTTGAAACCGAATGCTCTTTTAAAAATATAATTAAACGAATCGTGTCCCAAGAGGATTTTCTCCCCATAATTTTACCTTTCTTGAAGTCACATCGACCAAAAACTCTCCTGACTCCCTTTCTTAGCGAATTGTGAAAAATTACTAATAAATTGTAAGTAAAAATAAAAACCACTTTTGGAAATCATACAATGTTTTGCATTGTATAAAAAACATTGCAACTGTGGGAGGATGTTACTGCGATTGAAAATGTCGATGAAATTAATAGAAAAATAGTGCTACTCGCCAATACCATCACTATATATATATATATATATATGGCGTGATGTAGTATCTCGCTTCGCCGAACTAAAACCAAAACACTCGATCGTATTCACAAATCTACACACACACACACACCCCGGAAACCAATGCATTTTTCATCCGTGGAGCAGAACGATTCACACGTGCTCGCCTTGATGAATTTAATGTTAATGAAATCAAGTAGAATATTATGGTCTATTACATCAATCACCTTACTCAAATCCACCGCCAATACCCTCAATTTAGTAATAACAACAACTATATCTCATACACTATATATATATATATATAAATGGACTTTCACCGAATTAAGACAAATCACTAAGCAGTTAAAAGAATTCGCTCTATTATCATATTCACAAATCTACACACACACACACACACACACACACACACACACACACTATATATATATTACGAAAATCAGGAAAAATGCCAAACGTGTATTAATTTGAATGATCCTAAACGTATATTATAAGAAATTAATTACTATTTTCACCTTTTAAGATAATCATTTATTATAAGAATTTAATTACTCAATATAAGAAATTAAACGCGCGCGTAATATATATAACTTAAAACACACGTGCCTGCGCTGAAACCTTTGAAAGGTGTGGGCGTTCACAGAGGAATTTTTGCTGGAACTTCCTCTCTCTCTCGTCTCCCTTCACTCCAAATCTTAACTTTCACACACACACACACACACTCTGTATATATTATGAAAATCAGGAAAAATACCAAACGTATATTAATTTAAATGAAACTAAACGTATATTAATTTAAAACAAATTAATTTTCTCCTTTTAAGAAATTAATCAATAAACGTACGCGAAACACGTGTTTTCCCGAGATCTTTTGAGGTAGGACGCGAGCATACATTCGTCAAAAAAATTAGCTCAGACGAAATACACATCTTTCAACTTACCTGATATATATATATATATATATATATATATATATATATATATATATAGAAAGAGCCATATTAGCTGCGTCTATTTAATTTTGTCATTCCTTATATATATATATAAATGGACTTTCACCGAGTTAAAACAAATCACTAAGCAGTTAAAAGAATTCGCTCTATTATCATATTCACAAATCTACACACACACACACACACACACGCCTCTGTATATATTATGAAAATCAGGAAAATAACAAACGTGTATTAATTTAAATGAAACTAACATACGAGCCTCATTCCCCAACCCGGCTATATATATATATATATATATATATATATATATATATATATATATATATAATAAACGAATAAACAACTCGTGCACACACACACACACACACACACACACCACACGAGGAAAGGGTTTCCGACAATCTGGGTCAATTCGAAGAACACCTGTTTCTTCCAGACCGTGCTGATAAATCTCTACATTCGTCAAAAAAATTAGCTCAGACGAAATACATACAATTCTTTCACCTTACCATATATATATATATATGTGTATATATATATATAATATATATTATATATATATATATATATATATATAGAAAGAGCCATATTAGCTGTTCTAGCCTTCCGTGCATTTGACTTGTAATTAAAAAATGATTTTATTAAAGGAGCTGGTTATTTCTCTTGCAAACTTGTATTCCACTACAAAGTTTACTGTTGAGATGATTGAGAGCGAAAGCTGATCCGTGTACCCTTTGCAATAAGCAAACGTGGTTGCGACTTGCAACGACTCGCTTTGAAATGAACGCCCTTCTAAAGGCGTTGAATCAACTTACCCTTAAATCTCCAAATCAATATGGTTTCCGTAATAATAGAACAACGGAAATGGCTACTTTAAAACTTATGGAAAATGTAAATATAGCTAAGGAGAACAAAGAAATAATGATGTCAATATTTATGGATTTGAGTAAGGTGTTTGATGTAATAGACCATAATATTCTACTTAATAAATTGTATTGTTATGGTTTTAGAGGGGCAATCACTGATTGAATTGTTATTTGCCCGATAGATATAATTTTGTATCAGTAAATAAGGTTTGCCCCACTAAAGCGTTTGCCAACATGGTGTGCCACGGGGCTCTGTGCAGGATCCATTGTTATTTTATATATAAATGACCTTCCACGTTCATCTGATATACTGAACTTCATATTGTTTGCAGCTGATACAACTCTTTTTCTTGCAAAGATGTTAATACAGCTAAGATATTTCATCAGAATTCATTATTGTAACGAAGTGGTTGGCTACCAATAAAACTTCCTAAATACCAGTAAAAAATTTCACGATTTTTACTAATAAAAGAAATGTATACCTTGATGAATTTAATGTTAATGAAATCGCCAAAAGGAGTGTATGTACAGCGTATTAGGCTGTCCCTAAAGTCAAGCAGTCAAGCTAGGCTACGTTTTGACAATTTCCAGTTCCGAGAAAAAGATTCTCAAAGCCATTTCTCTCTCTGTGCATATATATTATTAAAAATGTTAATTGTTCTAAGACTATTTATAAAAGAAAATGGGATTTTGGCACAACTTGCATAATTATGTATTCTACAACTTCCTTATTGTAATTTTAAATGTTATGAACGTTATACGCGTCACTATTAAATGTCATTTGTATTTTTTTTTTTAACTTTCGATTTGATTTTGGTATATATTTTTGTCATTTATACATTTTTATCAGGCATTGAAATGCGATACATTTTTATCAGGCATTGAAATGCGATAGAGCCCCGAAACAGCGGATGCTGCCAAATATAATAACTTTTCTGCGCTACGTCATCGTCTTTATCCTAAATATAAAGTTTAATACAGTTAGTACCTCTGTCATTCAATTATTAATCTTATATGTTATAATGTTTCAGAACATTCATATGATCCCTTTCCAGATAGAATCCTAGTCCAAACGTAGAACATTCATATGAACCCTTTCCAGATAGAATCCTAGTCCAAACGTATTTGGTTTTAGAATTTATAAATCTTAAAAAGATGTAGGAAAACAAGAAACACAAAGGAGAAAATGAATTCCTAACTGATGCATTTACATTCACAAATAATGTAATAATAATAATATCGCTAACAATAGACATATATACTACTCAAGTACTGTCATCAAATGAATTAGCCACAGCCTACTAAGGGCCTATTTCTTTTTACAACATTGAATTGTAATTTTACTTCCATTTTATTACTTGGTAAGTTAATTCACAATGTTAAGTTATCTAAATAAGTTTTACTCATAAAAAAGACATAATATATACCTAGATTATTACTACATTTGCAGTTAACACAACAGATGGACCAGCTTGTAGGCTCAATACTTGGATCTACCTAAATCATGTAGAACCGTGTTCTACTGCTCTTTAAGCACTTCCTAGTAATTTAAATTATGCAGTTAGTACAGATAAACTAGCAGTAACCACCATTTTCAGTACAAAACCTTAAATTTAAGTAGCTTTGTTGTATTACTTCCCTTAATACAAGTGTACAGTACTTAGCTATATACAATAATGAATTCCTGAGTTTTTAAGCATGTGAATTATTGGCTATAAGTTCATATTCTTTTTTAATGTGTTTTATGTAAATTCGTATGTAAACTTATATACAGCTAATAACTTATGTTTAGACACTGCCTCAGGAATTTATTATTGTACTCAGGCTTTAAGTCTGATTGTCTTCAACACTCCATGGCCTCTCAGCCATAAATTGACAATTTATTATTCAGCTTGATACAGGTCTGTAGTTACTTAGGCTTTTTTTAAATACTCAATTTTAGATAAACAATCATTTGATAACTTGTACTGTCTTCCCATTTTCTCAGCAACTGTAGGTGGTTCAATTGAACACAAAACATGTTGGAATGGAATCCAGCAAACGTCCTCTTGTTCAGGCCATTTAAAAGGATTCTTTTTCATGAAATTTACTAATAGATCCTTCTCAGTATCACACACTTAAACTGTTTCCAACAAACCAGTCACCTTCATAGAAACAGGCCACATATGTACCAGGTTTATATTGGTAAGCCACATTTTCTTGTGTAACATTGAGGAAGGAAAGTTGTACGTTAAAGAAATTTTCATTACTAGAAATTTTGTAGTTTAATGCCTGTTGATGGTCTAAATCAGTGATATGAACGGGTTCCTGGGATTGTCTTAATTAAGGAATACCTTTTTTCTAACAAATAAATTAGCATTTTTCCTCAATTTTAGCTGAATCAATGTACAGAAATTGTATACCATTAATATTAGATTTGCACCAATCGAACATCTCTCTCGCATTGGTGATGTGACCTTTACTTGACCAAGACCAAAAATTAATTACTTTAGATGTCACAAATACAATTTTAAGGTATGTATATAGTATAAGGGTTTATCAGCTATCATGTATTTGTTTTGAAGTTGTAGCAAAGTTTTTTTTAACCCAGCTATTTTTATTTTTCTTGCTCTACTTTGTCCCACAACAACAACCTTAAGGGTTTCAAATGTTCAATCAAGAGTTAAAGTTACATTTGCAGTTTTAAAACAGGTTTGTAATGGGCTTTTATTGATAAATGATGAAAAAGAGAAATCTTCATTTCCTTGTCGGTTCCTTATTCTTTACACTCAAGGCCTATCCTAACTAAAAACATTGTAAATTTTTAATTCAACCTGCGTCACAGGTTGAATAAAAAAATTTATTACTAATTTAACTCGCTCAACATCATAAAATTAAACTCAGAACTTTAACACTAACAACAATTATGGAAGATTTCAACAAAAGGGCAAAAACCCAGACTAAAAAGCAAAAACACAGACCTTGGGGACTATGGCACCATCTCAAAACTGCACAAATTAACGAGAAAAAAATCATACGAGTGGCACGTCATAATTCTATCACAAACACCACTAAACTGAATCCAATTTGAAAAAATAGCCAGAAAACCCAACCAGCTAATTAAATCGCAGAATAGTGAAAAATAGTCCAACCAGGAAAAATATTTTATGAAAAAAGTACATTATAGCCAAAACAGGAAATATATTTTATTAAAAAAAAGTACATTTCAACAAATTTGCACAACATAAGATATATATTTTCTTAGTCAGTTTTCATGGCAATTCAATATATTGTACTGATTTAGCCGCGCGTGAGAGGGTTAAAAGACGAATATTAACCGAATTTAATGTATCAAGATCATATTTTGTAGGTTCATTCTGTTTGTGATCATTATACAGTTTGGTGATGGCACCTTTACGTGCTGATTTTTTTCTCGTTAATTTTTGCAGTTTTGAGATGGTGCCATAGTCCCCAAGGTCTGTGTTTTTGCTTTTTAGTCTGGGTTTTTGCCCTTTTGTTGAAATCTTGCATAATTGTTGTTAGTGTTAAAGTTCTGAGTTTAATTTTATGATGTTGAGCGAGTTAAATTACTGTAATAAATTTTTTTTATTCAACTTCTGACGCAGGTTGAATTAAAAATTTACAATGTTTTTAGTTAGGATAGGCCTTGAGTGTAAAGAATAAGGAACCGACAAGGAAATGAAGATTTCTCTATTTCATCATTTATCAATAAAAGCCCATTACAAACCTGTTTTAAAACTGCAAATGTAACTTTAACTCTTGATTGAACATTTGAAACCCTTAAGGTTGTTGTTGTGGGACAAAGTAGAGCAAGAAAAATAAAAATAGCTGGGTTAAAACAAACTTTGCTACAACTTCAAAACAAATACATGATAGCTGATAAAACCCTTATACTATATACATACCTTAAAATTGTATTTGTGACATCTAAAGTAATTAATTTTTGGTCTTGGTCAAGTAAAGGTCACATCACCAATGCAAAAGAGATGTTCGATTGGTGCAAATCTAATATTAATGGTATACAATTTCTGTACATTGATTCAGCTAAAATTGAGGAAAAATGCTAATTTATTTGAGTTAGAAAAAAGGTATTCCTTAATTAAGACAATCCCAGGAACCCGTTCATATCACTGATTTAGACCTTCATCAACAGGCATTAAACTACAAAATTTCTAGTGATGAAAATTTCTTTAACGTACAACTTTCCTTCCTCAATGTTACACAAGAAAATGTGGCTTACCAATATAAACCTGGTACATATGTGGCCTGTTTCTATGAAGGTGACTGGTTTGTTGGAAACATAGTTTAAGTGTGTGATACTGAGAAGGATCTATTAGTAAATTTCATGAAAAAGAATCCTTTTAAATGGCCTGAACAAGAGGACGTTTGCTGGATTCCATTCCAACATGTTTTGTGTTCAATTGAACCACCTACAGTTGCTGAGAAAATGGGGAGACAGTACAAGTTATCAAATGATTGTTTATCTAAAATTGAGGAGTATTTAAAACAAGCCTAAGTAACTACAGACCTGTATCAAGCTGAATAATAAATTGTCAATTTATGGCTGTGAGGCCATGGAGTGTTGAAGACAATCAGACTTAAAGCCTGAGTACAATAATAAATTCCTGAGGCAGTGTCTAAACATAAGAGTTATTAGCTGTATATAAGTTTACATACGAATTTACATAAAACAACACATATTAAAAAAGAATATGAACTTATAGCCAATAATTCACATGCTTAAAAACTCAGGAATTCATTATTGTATATAGCTAAGTACTGTACACTTGTATTAAGGGAAGTAATACAACAAAGCTACTTAAATTTAAGGTTTTGTACTGAAAATGGTGGTTACTGCTAGTTTATCTGTACTAACTGCATAATTTAAATTACTAGGAAGTGCTTAAAGAGCAGTAGAACACGGTTCTACATGATTTACTTAGGTAGATCCAAGTATTGAGCCTACAAGCTGGTCCATCTGTTGTGTTAACTGCAAATGTAGTAATAATCTAGGTATATATTATGTCTTTTTTATGAGTAAAACTTATTTAGATAATTTAACATATGTGAATTAACTTACCAAGTAATAAAATGGAAGTAAAATTACAATTCAATGTTGTAAAAAGAAATAGGCCCTTAGTAGGCTGTGGCTAATTCATTTGATGACAGTACTATTGTTAGCGATATTATTATTACATTTATTTGTGCATGTAAATGCATCAGTTAGGAATTCATTTTCTCCTTTGTGTTTCTTGTTTTCCTACATCTTTTTAAGATTTATAAATTCTAAAACCAAATACGTTTGGACTAGGATTCTATCTGGAAAGGGTTCATATGAATGTTCTACGTTTGGACTAGGATTCTATCTGGAAAGGGATCATATGAATGTTCTGAAACATTATAACATATAAGATTAATAATTGAATGACAGAGGTACTAAGAACTGTATTAAACTTTATATTTAGGATAAAGACGATGACGTAGCGCAGAAAAGTTATTATATTTGGCAGCATCCGCTGTTTCGGGGGACTCTATCGCATTTCAATGCCTGATAAAAATGTATAAATGACAAAAATATATACCAAAATCAAATCGAAAGTAAAAAAAAAAAATATAAATGACATTTAATAGTGACGCGTATAACGTTCATAACATATTTAAAATTACAATAAGCAAGTTGTAGAATACATAATTATGCAAGTTGTGCCAAAATCCCATTTTCTTTTATGAATAGTCTTAGAACAATTAACATTTTTAATAATATATATGCACAAAGAGAGAAATGGCTTTGAGAATCTTTTTCTCGGAACTGGAAATTGTCAAAACGTAGCCTAGCTTGACTGCTTGACTTAAGGGATAGCCTACCACGCTGTACAGTACACTCCTTTATGGCGATTTCATTAACATTAAATTCATCAAGGCATACATTTCTTTTATTAGTAAAAATCGTGAAATTTGTTTTACTGGTATTTAGGAAGTTTTATTGGTAGCCAACCACTTCGTTACAATAATGAATTCTGAATGAAATATCTTAGCTGTATTAACATCTTTGCAAGAAAAAGAGAGAGAGTTGTATCAGCTGCAAACAATATGAAGTTCAGTATATCAGATGAACATGGAAGGTCATTTATATATAATAAAATAACAATGGATCCTGCACTGAGCACCGTGGCACACCATGTTTGGCAAACGCTTTAGTGGGGCAAACCTTATTTACTGATACAAAATTATATCTATCGGACAAATAACTTTTAATTCAATCAGTGATTGCCCCTCTAAAACCATAACAATACAATTTATTAAGTAGAATATTATGGTCTATTACATCAAACACCTTACTCAAATCCATAAATATTGACATCATTATTTCTTTGTTCTCCTTAGCTATATTTACATTTTCCATAAGATTTAAAGTAGCCATTTCCGTTGTTCTATTATTACGGAAACCATATTGATTTGGAGATTTAAGGGTAACAGTTGATTCGACGCCTTTAGAAGGGCGTTCATTTCAAAGCGAGTCGTTGCAAGTCGGAACCACGTTTGCTTATTGCAAAGGGTACACGGATCAGCTTTCGCTCTCAATCATCTCAACAGTAAACTTTGTAGTGGAATACAAGTTTGGAAGAGAAATAACCAGCTCCTTTAATAAAATCATTTTTTAATTACAAGTCAAATGCACGGAAAGCTAGAACAGCTAATATGGCTCTTTCTATATATATATATATATATATATATATATATATATATATGGTAAGGTGAAAGAATTGTATGTATTTCGTCTGAGCTAATTTTTTGACGAATGTGGAGAGATTTATCAGGAGCGTCTGGAAGAAACAGGTGTTCTTCGAATTGACCCAGATTGTTGGAAACCCTTTCCTCGTGTGTGTGTGTGCACGAGTTGTTTATTCGTTTATGATATATATATATATAATATATATATATATATATATATATATATATATATATAGCCGGGTTGGGGAATGAGGCTCGTATTAGCCCTGTTCAAAAATCAACTTTTCTTATTTTCATAGGTTTCTGTACTTTTTCCCATGCTTTTTGACCTGAAAAGGCCGAAAATCACAACCATTTTGACCTAGGTTGTTGGGAAGCATTGCCGCATGGAGCTTTAAGTTTTCTGCCTTGAAATCGGCCAAAAGCACCAGTTCCGGGGTCCCTTGAATCATGTTTTGCACTATAACTTTTTATCTAAACAAGAAAGAGCAACAAAATAGGCACCAAATTGAAGTGTTTTTATTCCTCTTTCTAACTTATACAATTATGATAGTCTTGGAACAAGAAATGGCACATTGGTACATACAAAGATTTCAGAAATATCACAAAATTCGTTTTTCTCACACTCAAGGCAGACAAGGCGCCTTATTCATGACACAAATTTGAGATTAACATTTTGTCACAAGTCTAATCGATCAAGAAGTGAAAGCATTACATGATGATTAATTTCATAATGACATTTACACAGTCAGTTGTTGAGTTTGTTTCTTGAAGCTGTCAAAGCGGCGTCTGTTGAACTCACAGCTTGAAGGAGATAGTCCCTTTGCTTGGCCTCTGTTGTTATGACATTTGCAAAGTCGCTCATCATCTTGACACCACGTTCAGCAATGTCATTCACCGCTTTCAGATTCTTAACATAGTCCAACGCTTTTCTGTAGTCCTCATTCTGTGGCCAAGACGTGACAGGTTCCAGAAGCCACTCGGATCCAATGTTCAGTGTGTCCAGCAGGAAATGTGATTCTGGGCCAATGAGATCAACCAGGGTGGTCTTAGCTGTGACTCTGGAATAGAGGCTTTCCTGTTCTGAAGCTGTCTGGCTTCTCAGTGGCATGTAACTGGGCAGCAATGTCGTGCTTCAATGTGTCACTCAATCTACTGCTGAACAGGGCAAATGGCACGACTTCCTGCGTCAGGTACCATTTGTGGTTTTCCATCTTATTAAGTACTGCATCAGCAAGCTCTGGGTCAGTTTTCTTGTACTTCAACATGTCCTGGATTAGACTTAGTCATTCACGGGAGCATCTGCAGCAGACATTGACATCATCCATACAGGAGTGTAGAACAGCGCAAGGAAGGTGTTGAGTCTTTCCAGCTTTGATACAGTGTCTTCGTCGTACTCAAGTTGATCTGCAAACATCAGCATTTTCATGGAGTACAGGTTTCTGGCCATCCATCTGGCCTGATGAATGGCGCCTGGTCGACTCCAGTGAATACCTCGAGGAGGCGTTCCTCCAATAACAATGACTGTCAGTTCAGCCATTTCCCTGTAGTCGGCTCTTGGAAGCCTTTCTGCTGTTAGAATGTCTTGGAGTATTTCTTCACTGTTCTTTTTCCTTCAGCCATTTGCTGTTGATAGCCAGCATCATTGGGTTTTTCTTGGACAAGTCCGTCCAAACATCCTTCAGATGCTCAAACCAGGGATTATCTGGCCCCTTCACCTTCCCAAACAGCTTCTCCCAAACTGCTCCTACTAGGATTTCCAGGATGTGATGTCGACAGGCCAGATAAAACACCTTTTTGTTCAGCATTTTCTCTAGCAGTTTGGCAGCTCCTCTGTGAACTCCACTGTTACTGGATGTAGTGTCAAAAACAAGGGCAGTAACATTATCCGTAAGTTCCCATGTCTCCAGTAAATCCATTGATGCCTCAGCCTGAGCTGTGCCAGAAGAATTGTCGATGACAGGTACTCCCAATAACTTTCCTTCAGTGTATGAAGGTGGACCAGACACTAGCACAGCTAAAGTCTCTGAGGTACCAGGTTCACTGCCCAAGACATCTTTGAGCAACTTTCCATCCAGTGTAAGGCAGCGTACTGTGGGGGGTTTCACAAAACTTGGACATGTGACTCTGGCTGATATTATACCTGGACAGCATTCTGTTGCGACGTGTTGTTGAGGTTGAGATGACGAAGTTATCCAGATCAGCCCCTCCAGCTTTCAAGGTGCAGCAACCAATGCAGTAACTTGATTGTCTGATAAACCAAGACGATCAGCTGTATTGCAGATGACATCACATTCCATGACCTTCCTTGGAAACGTCAAAGTCACACTAGTCACAGTGTCTTGATGGTGAGAACATCCAGGACGAGGCTGATGGTAATCCATGTCCTCTGTGTTAGCGTCGTTGTCAGTTGAGTCACCCCAGGTAATGTCATCCACATGAACAACTGCCTCTTGTTCTGCTGCAGCTGTAAAATAGTACAACATGTTAAGACAGTAATTGTTAAGTACATGCTAAATATCGCAATGGAGTAAAACTTAAAACTTTTTGTGACGTTCAAAGTAATTAGTTTTACCTTGTTCTTGTCTATGCTGCAGTCTTTCATTCCTCGCTGCTTGCTGCAGGGATCTTGTCTCAAAAATCTTGTCATGACCAGACATATGACCTTTCCTCTCAGTCTTTTGGTCTTCGTAGAACCTGATATCCTCATCTTTCTTCTCTCTGGATAACAGTCTGTTGTTCTGTATTTCCTGGATTGCATCTGGAGCTCCTATATCGAACAGGCTGTCTAATTCCAGCACAAATGCTCCTCTTTTTCCTCCAGGGTTACTTGCTCTTCCTTTGCTTTTCACCAGAGCACGATGTTTCTCATGTAGTTTCATGAAGAGCTTCATTGCGTTGTACTTGGTCATTGTCTTGATCCTAGCCATCTGCCAGAATGGGATGATAGATTCAACTGTTTCATATGCAAGGTCTTGAACCATGGGCCTCCCTGCATTTTCCGGTAAATTCTGAAGATTAAGGAAATACTGGAACGCCTGTCTGTTGGTGGGAAGCTGGGAACCACTGATAAAAGCTGAAGGGTATCCAACCAGGAAAGTTTCAGTGAGAGATCTGGTAGATGGCCCAGTTGACACCTGCCTGTGGACAGTACGTGGAGGTTGAGATATCAACTGTGCGCCCACGGAACTCCCTCAGCTCCTTGCTTAATGCCATTGTGAAGTTGTAACTTGTAGATGGTTTTCTAGATTCTGATGAGTTTCTGTTGTTTCCTGAAAAATGATAGATTTATTATTATTATTATTATTATTATTTATTATTATTATTATTATTATTATTATTATTATTATTTATTAATTTTATGCTCTTTCATTTGATACCTAATTTGTTGCTCTATCTTGTTTAGATCAAAAGTTAAAGTGCAAAACATAATTCAAGGGACCCCGGAATTGGCGCTTTGGCCGATTTCAATGCAGAAAATTTAAAGCTCCATGCGGCAATGCTTCCCAACATCCTAGGTCAAAATAGTTGTGATTTTCGGCTTTTTCAGGTCTTAAAGCATGGGAAAATGTTCAGAAACCGATGAAAATAAGAAAAAGTTGATTTTTGAACAGGCCTAGCCGCTCGTATGTTAGTTTCATTTAAATTAATACACGTTTGTTATTTTCCTGATTTTCATAATATATACAGAGGCGTGTGTGTGTGTGTTGTGCGTGTGTGATTTGTGAATATGATAATAGAGCGAATTCTTTTAACTGCTTAGTGATTTGTTTTAACTCGGTGAAAGTTCATTTATATAAGCACACCGGACAAAAAATTAGTCACCCCTCTCAGAATGTACCTAATAACGTGTGACGGCGCCTCTGGCCTTGATAACCGGCGAGGCAGAGACTCTACGAGGTTGTGCATGTACTGAACATCGATTTGCTGCCACTCGTTCATCAGCCGGTCCCGAAGTTCCGGCAGAGTCCTTGGGTGTCTGTTCCTGCGCTTCACTTTGTGTTTCCAGCCTGAACAACACCTTCGACGCATTCAGGATTAAAGGCTTCATTGGACCTGCGATGTACTCGTCGCCTCCCATAATTGGAGAACAAACAAAAACGGGACTCATCAGACCAAATTACACGTTTCCAATCTGCCGCAGTCCAGTTTTTGTGCATCTGAGCCCATTTATAACGTGCCAATTTGTGACTTGCTGTTAACAGCGGCCTCTTCCGTGGTACCCTGCTCCAGATGTCCATCGCATGCAGTTCTCGTCGCAATGTCCGTTCGGAAATTGGTCGCTGGAGAACCTCATTGGTTTCTTGGAGCAAGTGTTCTCTGGTTTGAAAACGATTTGCAGTTACTAGACGAGAAACATGGCGGCGGCCCCTATTGTCGAGAATTGTTTTCCGGCCACAGTTACGCCGTCGATTGTCAGTTGATTGCAAACTACACCACTCTTTGTAAACTCGCTGGACAGTACGCGTTGACACACCAACAAATTGGGCTACTTCAGACATTTTGTGTCCGTGGGCTCTGCCAAACACGATGGCTCCTTTTTGCCACTGAGTAACGTCTGCCTCCCGACCCATTTTGCAGACTATATCCAACACACACTTTGTTCTTCACCACCTCACGAAACAGATCTGATCCTGTGTGCTACGTCACCGCTACTTGTCACTTACCAATGCTACATCAGCGCCCTCTGTGTGACCTTGAACTTCCTACTATCGGTGCTATTAGGGTGACTAATTTTTTGTCCGGTGTGCTTATATATATATATAAGCGCACCGGACAAAAAATTAGTCACCCCTAATAGCACCGATAGTAGGAAGTTCAAGGTCACACAGAAGGCGCTGATGTAGCATTGGTAAGTGACAAGTAGCGGTGACGTAGCACACAGGATCAGATCTGTTTCGTGAGGTGAAGAACAAAGTGTGTGTTGGATATAAAAATGGGTCGTTAGGCAGACGTTACTCAGTGGCAAAAAGGAGCCATCGTGTTTGGCAGAGCCCACGGACACAAAATGTCTGAAGTAGCCCAATTTGTTGGTGTGTCAACGCGTACTGTCCAGCGAGTTTACAAAGAGTGGTGTAGTTCGCAATCAACTGAAAATCGACGGCGTAACTGTGGCCGGAAAACAATTCTCGACAATACAATAGGGACCGCCGCCATGTTTCTCGTCTAGTAACTGCAAATCGTTTTCAAACCAGAGAACAATTGCTCCAAGAAACCAATGAGGTTCTCCAGCGACCAATTTCCGAACGGACATTGCGACGAGAACTGCATGCGATGGACATCTGGAGCAGGGTACCACGGAAGAGGCCGATGTTAACAGCAGGTCACAAATTGGCACGTTATAAATGGGCTCAGAGGCACAAAAACTGGACTGCGGCAGATTGGAAACGTGTAATTTGGTCCGATGAGTCCTGTTTTTGTTTGTTCTCCAATGATGGGAGGCGACGAGTACATCGCAGGTCCAATGAAGCCTTTAATCCTGAATGCGTCGAAGGTGTTGTTCAGGCTGGAGGTGGTTCCGTGATGTTCTGGGGATGTTTTTCGTACCACGAAATGGGCCCTCTCGTTCCAGTGACGATGAATTTGAACCAGCAGGCGTACCTCCGCATACTAAATGATGAATTGGTACCCTTTGCCCTACATCTCCAGGAGCAGCATCACATTGCCACTCCTTTCTTCCAAGACGACAATTGCCGTGTGCACAGGGCGAGAAGTGTGTCTGAGTGGCACGACGAACATTCTGCAACACTGTCTCACCTCGAATGGCCCGCCAAATCCCCTGATTTAAATCCTATTGAAAATCTGTGGGATTATTTGGAACAGAATGTGAAGCGCAGGAATAGACACCCACGGACTCTGGCGGAACTTCGGGACCGGCTGATGAACGAGTGGCAGCAAATCGATGTTCAGTACATGCACAACCTCGTAGAGTCTCTGCCTCGCCGGATTCGTGCGGTTATCAAGGCCAGAGGCGCCGTCACACGTTATTAGGTACATTCTGAGAGGGGTGACTAATTTTTTGTCCGGTGTGCTTATATATATATATATATATATATATATATATATATATATATGTGTATGAGATAGTTGTTGTTATTACTAAATTGAGGGTATTGGCGGTGGATTTGAGTAAGGTGATTGATGTAATAGACCATAATATTCTACTTGACGATTTCATTAACATTAAATTCATCAAGGCGAGCACGTGTGAATCGTTCTGCTCCACGGAGATGAAAAATGCATTGGTTTCCGGGGTGTGTGTGTGTGTGTGTGTGTGTGTGTGTGTAGATTTGTGAATACGATCGAGTGTTTTGGTTTTAGTTCGGCGAAGCGAGATACTACATCACGCCATATATATATATATATATATATATATATATATATATATATATATATATATATATATAGTGATGGTATTGGCGAGTAGCACTATTTTTCTATTAATTTCATCGACATTTTCAATCGCAGTAACATCCTCCCAAATAGTTGCAATGTTTTTTATACAATGCAAAACATTGTATGATTTCCAAAAGTGGTTTTATTTTTACTTACAATTTATTAGTAATTTTTCACAATTCGCTAAGAAAGGGAGTCAGGAGAGTTTTTGGTCGATGTGACTTCAAGAAAGGTAAAATTATGGGAGAAAATCCCCTTGGGACACGATTCGTTTAATTATATTTTTAAAAGAGCATTCGGTTTCAACGTTAAACTGTGGGTCTAAGTTACGCGTAAATATAAAATATTTTCATTGTAGAAATAATAATAATAATAATGATAATAAGAATTGATGTGAAAGGTGATTGATTTAAGCAGTTAAGATGTAGTTATAAGAATATGACACCATACAAATTACGCGTAAACATAAAATATTTTAATTGTAGAAATAATAATAATAATATAAGAATTGATGTGAAAGGTGGTTTTTGTTCAAGTAGACGAAGAAAGGTTGACTCGCCCAGAAAATGGTCTCTCGGGGGACGATTCGAAATGACCTAGTTTCTGCCTTTCCTCGTGTGTGTGTGTGTGTGTGTGTGTGTGTTTTGTGTGTGTGTGTGTGCGTGCGCACGAGTGGTTTATTCGTTTATTATATATATATATATATATATATATATATACGGGTTTGGAGAATGACAAGCGTGTTTCATAAATTTCTTTTCATTTGGAGAGAAGGGAGACTTATCAGGGATTGGGGGGAAGGTCTCTCAACCAGCAGGTGTTCTTCGAAAATATAAAGATGTCGTTAGTCATCCGACCCCGTTATAGCGGATTGTGTTTTGGTTAATTTCAATTGATTAATTTCTTTAAATTTCGTTTTTTTCAATTTTCTTCGCAAGGGATGAGGCTCGTGTGTTTCATAAATTTTCATTTCGTTTCGTGACTTAAATATTTATAATAAAGATTAAGTGTGTAAAAATTATTTATTTAATAAACAGAATTTAATTGGATTCATCTACCATCATATATTGTGGTACACTATTTAAATGGATGATTAATATATGGTTTTTTGCTATCTGGAACACATGGCGCTATCTGGAATACATGGTGCGATCTGGCAACTCAGCACCCGAATACATGGCGTGATTTGGCAACTCAGCAACTGCATACATGGTGCGATCTGGCAACACAGCACCCGAATACATGGCGTGATCTGGCAACTCAGCAACTGCATACATGGCGCTATCTGGCAACTCAGCCAGAATAGAGGTTTATAAAAGACCGAGAGACGACTGACGGAGTCATTCAAGCTCGGCTCCCAGCCGAGCAAGGACCTCTGGTCGTTCTCTTTCTGGCCCTTTGGGAAAACCCCTGAGGCCTCTTAGGTTAGGTAAACGAAAATAACTTGGGGGAGAACTCCGCCTCCAAGTTGCATGCCTTGCAATCAAAGGCAACTACTCTCTCTCTCTCTGTCCTGCAGGTGTACCCCTCCTCCCTTGGCTCAGCGAACTTGCTGATTAGGAGCCTATAAAACAACACCTACTCGGCTGAAGTCTTAATATGCACTTGGCTCCTGCCAGGTGAACACCTCTCCTTTCTCTCCTCCTTTCTGGCCCTTTGGGGGGAATAGCTCGGGGGAGAACTCCGCCCCCAAGTTGCATGCCCCTTGCAACCCCGGTTGGCAACAAAGGGACTTTTGGGGTAATTTTTTTTAAATTTTTTTTAATTTTTTCAACACCCCCTACCCCCCTTTGCAACACCCCCCACCCCCTTTGCAACATTACGTAATCACTTGCACTCCCCTTTTGAGGCTATACTACTCTGTTCAACTACAATGCAAGGGTTAATCGGTATTCTCAATCTTTTATCTACTCACCCGTAAACTCCGGAATAATCTTCAATCCATCTTTCCCCCTGTCTATGACTTCCGATCTTTCAAACGCAGTGTGTCCAGGCATCTCAAACTTTCCACCTTGATGTTCTCTCTCGTTCTCCTTTTATGGGGGATGGGGCATTTTTGCGTGCGTTGCCCTTGGTCCATCCTTGCATAAAAAAATATATTTTTTAGGACATACGTCAAACATATTCGTTAACGGCTCAGACGTTTTGGAGAGTGTCTATCTTCAGTGGCTGAAAGTTCAAAAATAAATAAATAGTTGATAAATTAATACAATATAAATGATCAAAAATTTTATTTTTAAATATACTCGTAGGTTAATAACTTTTCAAGGGAGCCAGGGCTACCCCAGGGTGCTTTTTTTACAAATAGCTTCCTCTGTTTTCAGAAAGAGAAATGGATTCGCGATTGTCCCTCAGATTTCCGCCCTATATTTATGAGCGCTATGTTGCCAGTTTTTTACTTTTTAAAGATAAAAATCATGCTTCCACTTTCTAAATTACTCGAGTCAAAAGCATTCTAACATTTAAGTTCACAAAAGAGGTCGAAAAAAGATGGTTATCTTTTTTAGTGCGTGTTGCTCGTGGTATCAACGCTTTCTCCGCTTCCCTCTTTCGAACACCACCCTTTTAGATAATAACTGTTTTAGTTTCATGTTACTTCAGTTTAAAGTTTTAAGCATCCACTTGAGAGTTTTTCTTGCCCTTTATATGTATTTCAATTTGAAACTGAATAGTTAAGACAGTTTTTTTATAATTAACCTTTACCCCTCTTGAATTTGACAGAATTGTGAACAAGTTTTTATTAAGACTGAACCAGCCTGATCTACCAGCGCCGGGATTACATCATCTGATCGAATTTACAGTCTATCAACAAGTATGTTGTGGGTTAGATTAAGTTAGGTTAAGTTACGCTAAGTTAAGTTTTGTTGAGTCAATATTATGGTCTTGTCGATCCGATCCGATCCAGCACCGTATCCCGTGTGCTTTTCGTGGACACATCGTTTCAAACTGATTTCTGCATCACAAATACTTTTTAAATGTTCTTAAAATTTATTTCAGTATTTCAGTTAATACTATATAAGAAACTACCTTAGTCATAAAGAACAGCTACCAAAGTTTATTAAGTCTTTCCTTGTTTATAAATATACAGGGTGATTACAAAAGAAGTATACAATCTCAAAAAATTTTTGTGATCAAACTATTTCTGATACAAACATAGTGTCAATGGAAACAGTAACTCGCAAATTTTTTTTTTAGTTTATAGATGTTCAATATGATTTCCGTGGGTAACCCTGGCAATGTCCAAATTATATTCAAACTCTTCCCACTTTTCCGTAAGATATCTCGGTCAATGATTGCTATTGCTTGACGAATCCTGTTTTATTCCGGATGTTTTCCAGATTACCCACGGGAATCCTATTGAACATGTATAAACTAAAAACTTTTTGCGGGTTACTGTTTCCATTCACATTATTATTATTATTTTTGTATCAGAAATAGTTTGAGCACAATAAATTTTTGAAATTGTATACTTCTTTTGTAATCACCCTGTACTGGTTACTGTTTCCATTCACATTATTATTATCATTATTTTTGTATCAGAAATAGTTTGAGCACAATAAATTTTTGAAATTGTATACTTCTTTTGTAATCACCCTGTACATGCGCTGACTGAAAGGCCGACAATGTACAGGGTGTTTCAGAAGTCTGGAATCATATGAAATATTATATATATATATATATAGGGTGAACCAAAAGTAGGTGGACAGTAAATGATAACGTTTATTTTGAGAATACATATTTAATTTTTTTGTATACTATAATACAAAATAAAATTTAAATAAATTTAGTTATAATATTTAATATAATATAACACAAACACCATAATTATAATGAACACCATAGTTATATAATATAACACAAACCGTATTCAACCTACTGTCCACCTACTTTTGGTTCACCGTGTATATATATATATATATATATATATATATATATATATATATATATATGCACACAGTATGTGTGTGTAGACATGTACTGTACATACACAAATTATCCCTCAATGAACACCCATAAAACTTCATACTCTATAACAACCAACAAACCAATTACCCCTTTAACGATCACAATTCGAATTTTAGTTTTACTAGTCACGATGCGATGTGAAGGGTTTTCTTTATATCACACTGTAAACATAAACCTGTTCAATGGACACATTTAAGTTGTTTATTTCTGGTACCTCACTGGACAAATTTTTTTTCTATAATATTGCTTCCAAGTGGACATTAAAAACATGTCAGTTGACATCCGTCCAGGCTAAGTGACCAACTGGGCAGGTTTTTGAAATGATCTTCTATGACAGAATTACACCTTGTCAAAATTGACGTTTTTTCTATTTTCCTTTCATTTATGTCAGTAAAGCTTAGTTTTTTTTTTTAATTTTTGCTTTGAATTATGATCTTATACATTTTTGGTTAAAAGCGGTCACTCATTTGCTATTAGTAGTATGACCGCAAAATGTTAGAGTGCAATGCAATGTTGCAACGAGTGACAGTGCCAACCCCCCCCCCCTGTTGCAAGACACCCCCCAGTGCCAACCCCAAGGTACCAAAAAAAAGGGGGGAGGGGAACTCCCTCAGCAAGCTGGGAGAGTCCACGTAACCTCTTTGGGGGAGAAGATGGGACGGCCTCACCCCCCCAAAGGGGTACACCTAACCTAAGAGAGAGAGGAGTGCTCGCTTGGCGCCTGCCAAGCGCATACTGAAAGTTCATCCCAGCCCTTGCTGTCTTATAAGGTCCTAATCCGCCAGTTGGCGTAGAAGCCAGTGCCTCCAGGCATTATCAGCCAGTTGGCACAGTGTATACATCGTTTGGACAGCCAAGAAGCGCACATAAACGCACGTACACCCCCGACTGTATGCCCATAAACCCCCTATTATTACACACGCAGCTATATGTACGATTATATGCACCGGGTTCAAGACCCAGTGGCGGTGCACAGCAATCCTTCCACACAAACGGTTGGTAGATAAAAGGGAACCCTGGGTATCCTAGTGGTTAAGACGCTGGGCTGCTGGATTCCCCGTTAAACTGTAGGTCTAAGGTGGAGTGTAAAGCTTGACCTTCGTCAGAATGAACAATTCGGGCGGAAGCTAACGAAGAAAACCAAATAAAGCCTATATATATATGTACAGTTCTGGAAAAAGTTCATCTAAAAAATTCTGAAAACTATAAAAATTACTAATTAGTACAAGAAACGTACACAAAAGATCCAAAATTTATAATTAGCGATCACGTCAAATTGCGTTAATTCACATTAATTCCATTTATTACATAAACAAATCTCTAGGATTTTATCGCACATTTATGCCTGATTTCTGAATATACAGGGGGCGGAATAAGACGGTTTACCGAGAATAACGGAATCACCTTGTGAAAAATAATATCATTTACTACAGAAATTACTAATACAAGTTAAAAATTTGGTGGCTAACTGGAATTCACATGGAATATTGCGGAATGGAAAGCTGTATTATTCTCGTCATGTGTGAATTAATACGGTGATGTTGATCTGTATATATATATACACGCCCATTAAAGATTTATCCTTTAAAAATAAAATTTGAAACACCTGTTCTACAAGCGGAGTTTTAGTGGCGCCAGTTTGGCGGAACCGAAAGATAACATTGGACTTAAAATGTCGATAATAAACTTCTCTTCGATGGAATTTTATTTCTATTCTCTCGACGTCATAAACTTTATAATACGTAGCCCCTCCCCACCCCTCTCTGTTAATTTTTTCAAAATTATTTTCCAGTTTGACTATTATTTTTCAGAGGAACTAGTCACAGATATCTAGAGATGGGTGTAACGCTCTCTCTCTCTCTCTCTCTCTCTCTCTCTCTCTCTCTCTCTCTCTCTCTCTCTCTCTCTCTCTCTCTCTCTCTCTATATATATAATATATATATATAATATTATATATACAGTTGAGGCAATAAAAGAGGACATTTATCACATGGCATCTCTGGACATCATAAAGTTTAAACTCAGACGTTTATCTTAAGGCTGCAGTTTTAACGCCTCTCTCACTTTAAACCTACAAGAATTGTCCCCGAAATCCAATTTTATTTTCGATTGTCACTAAGATCTTTCATACTTCCTTTTCTGATTACCGCGACAGTGTTACAGGTAAGGCCATAAAACCGAAGTATATAGTACGGCTGATCTAGGCGTCACGGCCAGTTAATTTTTCAAATTTATTTTCTACCCTCTCTCTCTCTCTCTCTCTCTCTCTCTCTCTCTCTCTCTCTCTCTCTCTCTCTCTCTCTCTCTCTCTCTCTCTCTCTCTCTCTCTCTCTCCCTCCACGGTTCTGGAAGATATCTATGGAACGGGCAAGATATATTTGACGCCCTAGATTTCACGGGACATCCAATTACAACGCAGTGGGCGGGGCCCCATGACCTCTGGTTGGTGGATGGCAGCACTCGCACGTTAAGCCCCACCCAAATTACTCCGACAGCCAATAGGAAACTCGTGATTCGGATATTGCGGGTGTTTACAATTAGGCCCCGTCTATAAAAGGGAGCATTTTCATCTGGAATCATCCTCAGTTGCATTATCAACGAGTGCTACAGAAATATCTCGTCATGAGTCATTCACAGCAGCTTTACATCCCCGGAATTGTTTGAAGATGAAGATTTCTTCGCAGCGTCTGCGCTCTACCTTTTCGAGGCAACTGACCAGAATAAACCACACACAGCACCAGAAATTTGCGATGAATGCAAGAGCCAACGGATACATCATTTGAAATGTGAGTAATTACATAATTTAATTTGTGATTCTGGCTATATACTTTGGTTCATTCAGTGCCAGTGTTAGCTAATTTATAAAAAGCCATAATAAATGCGTTTTGAAAAACTAGCTTGTGATTTATTCTCGGGTTATATACATCGTATCATTCATTTCAAGTGTTATAATTTATAAAAAGCCGTAATAAAACGAAGTGAAAGGACATCTGCCCAGAGGTCGAGGCCCGGTTTCTCTCTCTCTCTCTCTCTCTCTCTCTCTCTCTCTCTATATATATATATATATTCCTCTGTCTGTGTGTATTTTGGTGAAAAACAATAGGTTTTTAATTATTGCCCATTCTGTGTTTCCTTCGTGGTTATTTCGGCATATATATGGTGTGGTTTTAATGATACATTTCTTGATAACTTAAAAAATTATAGAAAGTTCTACTGGTAGGATTTTAGAATTACTAAAAGTTTTGAGAATTGCCTGCGGACCCGGGCTCGAGACCCGATACCGGAGACGATACGTAGCACAAGCATCTAATCAATACCGTCATTTAGACAGCGAAATTTATTAACTGAAAGTGAAATTTTATTACAGGCTTGTTACTGATAAATTTATAGAAAGTTCTACAGGTAGGATTTTAGAATTATTAAAAACTTTAAGATTACCCGATGCTTATTTTTGAAACATTTCAGGATATCTGTTTTGTGATTAAAATTTGCCAGGCATCCTAATCGGCATTTTCTCTTATTGTAACTCTTTAATTAAACTTTAATTTAACTTAAATAAGAAAGATTCAACATGAACTAATCATGTTAATTTCTCCTTAAAGGACCAATGCGGAACTTGATCGTGTTGTAGCTACTTTTCGCGACAGTTTTGATGAAGGGCAAATAAATGATTTGGTGGCTTTACCGCGCAGCCAGCCCAGTAACCTGAATACCGAGGTCGAGGTATTGGCGCACATCCGGTTCAGCGATTGCCAGGTCATCGAGGAACTAATGTAACGTTTTTTTTGTGGTTAAGAACACAACATTGTATTTTCATTCAATTTATTAAATGGTAGAAGGCATGTTTTAGTACAATACGGCTTACATAACTAGCGTCCGTTAAATAACACTAACATTAATGGAGACATTTTACATATATATATATATATTTATATAAACTTTACGCAATATAGTTACAAATATATATACTATGCACACGTAAACTTTACACAATACGAGTGCGTACAAATGGGAACTTTCTTTTTTATCTGTCTGCATACCATTTCGTCATTCATCTCAGTGTCGCACAAATCGAATAATTTTAAAAAAATATAAATCCTTCCCACGTGACATGTGCCGGAGAAATGAAAGCCAGTACATGCCACAAGTATTACAAAATATCTTGAAAGCGGTAAGGATTCCAGACAATTTCAGGGACATGTATCTGTTCAATAAATTGTACAACCACAGGGTCGCTCCAGGGCTGAGTACCGAGTGAATCAAAATAGTACATTCTTTCCCTATTTTTAAATAGATTGTAAAACCAATGAATTCCCACATTACCAACAATGTCGGTGTTGACGATAAGACTATACCAATATATCGTAGTTGGCACTTTCATTGTTTCATTCTTCGCAAACACAGCGATAAATTTGGAGCGAGTGATTCGGTTACTTTTCATTACTCTCTGGAGTGTATTTGCGTCCATTTTAAAAGTCTGTGACAACGTTCCTGAAACGGTCAACTTCTATTAGAGCTTGTGATTTGAGGGACGAGTACACTAATAGGCGCATCTATAGGGTTGGCGAATTTCAATCTGATTGAGATGTTCCAACTTTGTTGTGGACTTAAGTGTGTATTTACACCAGCAGATAAGTCAGGCTAATATCAAACGGGTAAAGGTTAAGTCCTTCGACAAATTCTTTCTGAGTTACGCCAAACCCAAGCTCGTCACAGCCACCGGCAATATGGGCCAGATTACTATAAGCTCTTGTGCAGAGCGGGAACACAGCGTCTGATGAGTAGTCCGTAACCATATTCCCCCCCAATGTAACGCCATTTACGTATAATTATATTTTTAAGGCCGAAATTTTCGAATTTAAAGGCGCTCTTTTTATATTTTCATTCGTCGATGCGTGATCCTGCATTCCAATTAATATCCTTTTAGGTAGAATCCCAGGGCCACGTTTTCTAGCTGTTTCGAGGCCAACCCGGCGGGCACCGTGTATAGCTTGATCTGTACTCTGTTAATTGGGTATTTTACTGTTGCGTGTATAAATTTTTTTCAATTTCTACATATTTCGGGAACTTAATTTCACTCGCCGTACACATAGATGTTCCATGATGTGAATCACAACGGGTTTTGCGCCCTCTTGATCAGGTCCCAGATTTATGCAGATCTCAGGACTCGTGCGGTTGAGTTTTAGTTTCATGTCGACGCCGTTCATAAGCAGTTTCTCCTGGAACGTGAAGTCTGTATGAAGACGTCCAAAACATTCGTATATCTTTTTTTAGAATTTTTAAATTTATCCTTTATACTACTTTCATCTTTAGTCTGATAATAGCCTCGCAGTTAAAAAGGTGTCCTTCGCTTTTTGAAAAGTTGAGACATTTTCCAGATAGGCTCGTAGTGATAATAACCCGTTCCTGCCGAGATGTTAACCTGATTTAAATACACCTCACACTGGTGAATATGGAGTGTAGAAAGTTGGTTTCAGGGTATGCAGAGTAACTATCATCGCAGTCCGTTCCATCTGAATGGGCTATACGCAGTTTAGCGTACATGTGCATGCAGCTTGGATCAAAAAAGTATGGGCCTGAGCTGGGTATCACGAATTCTATAGGGCACTCGGTGAACTAATTGTGTTTAATGGGTTAATTGTAAAAAGTCACTATGCTCAATAGAAACCTGCGTAGGGCATATCAAAGGGGACAGTTCCGATTTACAGCATTGTGAGCTACACGGATGGATGAAGCGCGCCTGACGAGTCAGAAATAGTGCCACTCTCTCGACAAGTAGTAATCAGCCTATGATTCGTGAGAGTAGTGTCCTCAGCTTATATCAGTTAAAAAATGATCAGCCATAGGCTTCATACGCTTAGAACACTTCTTTTTTGATGTCCTTTTACGTTTAGCGCCACGTGTTGGTAACCCCTTCCTGCAGCCCTCTTCTTTCCACCACCACGCATTTTTCTCTTTGATCTTTGATGATTTCGTCCCGTGTACGTTTTAAATGTTTTTTTAGAGCTTCTTTAGGTTTAGTTCCACCCATTATGTCTTCTACCGCGTTAAAACCTGATTGTAACGCCTTCCTCCCGAGCTCCCGAGGTATCTAGCCCCCTCTTCAACAGTGGGACAGCGGTGCGTAGTATGGTTGAAAAAATCCAAGCCCACTCCCACGCTGATATCTCACCCCTCGATAGACTGTGAAAGGCCTTCGGGTCATTATAACTGAAAGCGACGAAAGTGTAGCTTCACTGTTAAGTCCCATCATCACCGAATGGGAAATTTTTTCTCTCTTCTACATATATCGAGATATTGGTTAATAGATAGTCGCAACATTCACATAATGGGGCTTGTCATATGTAATGCTCAAACTTTTCCCTCTATGGTTGGGGATGTGTGCAATGCGCAGCAGGCGCGCCTGGGTGTCCCCAACAAATTGATGCTCTACGATATTGCTGTAAATATAGCACATGTCTGGGGATGGGCAGCTTTCACCCAATTTCTCCATCTTCAGCTGATACATTAAGCTGGACAAGTTATGTGCCTCGTGAAAGGTATCTCTTGGAGGGCTGCACCATATCGACCCTCGGCCACAATTGTGAACAGCTCTTTGTCTTTAATATTTCTACTAAGCGTTGATTTTAACTTCAACGTGCGTGCAGGCGTGTCTATGTTTACGACTTCAAAAAGTAAATCGGTTGTCAGGTACGATTTTTCAAGACTTGTTTAACCCCGTCACAATGTCCATGGCTGTGTCATAATGACCGATTCCTAGTGTTACATTTGTACTATAGTACTGTACCTCACCGAACAGGACTGATCGCATAGTATTGTCTAAGGTTATGCCTAATTTTTCACACTCGTCGATTCTTATAAGGATCAGAAATATGATCTGCTCATTTTCAAGTTAAAAATTTGGTGGATAACTGGAATTCACAAACACCAACTTCGTACGAATCACGTTCAAACTCAATGGGCCCATGGAGTTCTGTTACAAAGTTGGCCAGGGTGTTGTTAGGATGTACGGACAGAGAAGAAGAGGAAGGGAGTGAGACATAGAAGTGGTTAGGCGCCATGTTGCATACTACTTAAGCTTCATTATTGCATCATCTTTTATTTATGTGTTGAAGCTTTCTGAGTAACCCTAGCCATTTCACCAGGTACATTTTTCTCTTTCCTGAACTTTGCTGCCTAAAATTTTCAATTTTAAACACATTTTTTCCTAAATTAAAGACTTTCTGCGACTCCTCGCGGTAAAAGCCTCCTGCGATTTCCTCCCCATTCAAATCTTCAACGTAATACATCATTATCTCGCCTTTAGGTCTCATAGCACTAACTTTAAAAATCTCACGTGTCCATCCTTGCTCAAATCCCTTCGCGAATTTATTTCTTAAACGTGTAGTGTGGTGGAGGTGCTCCATCTCTTCTCACCTCTGGGCGCGTGCCTCTTTCTAAAACTAAGTTTGGTGTTGTGCCAGTCATACGGTGGTGTGAACGATTGTATGACGAGGCCAATGATCCCAGAATGTTTATATATCTGTGTTTTTGTGTGTAAAATAGCGATGCATGCGTTCCTTTATGGTACGTTGAACTCTTTCAGCTAAAGAGGCCTATGTACAGAATTGCTTGTGTAGTAACTGATATTAAACTCTGTCAGCATGTTCTGAAAGCGCGGCCTATAAATTTTTCCCCATATCATACAAAAATAGTCAGGAACCCTGTTTTCTTTCAACATCAGCGTTTTGGTAGCTTTAGCAACTGTTTCAGGCGATTTATTTTTCAGAGGAATTAGCCACAGATATCTAGAGAATACATCTATTATGAATAGGATGTAGCGGTAGCCGTCATTATACACTGAATATCTTTGCATATCTGTTATGAAGTATATAAGCATCCTGCTCCCGCAAAAACCTCATCTTTTTTTCCTATCCATCATTGTGAACACCTCTGTACAGTCGATTAACGTCGCCATAGGAGGAGGGGTTAGAAATGTCATAACGTTTTCTTAATATGTTAGCCATTTGCGTATTTTAGAGACACGTGGATAAGGTTGGTCGTTTGTTCTCTTCTTCAGAGATGCTACTGCTTGGGGTGATGGTGTACTCAGTTGACACATGCGAGACTTGATCCAAGTCTTTTATCCTATTCAGATTTCCTATCAATGTTTTGGGGACATTTATTTGTTGGTCTTACCTTAATATGCTTCCATCCTGTTGGTGAGGGCCGATCCCACTTTCTCACCAGATCATGGACAGCGTTGCTAGCGCTGTGCCTAATAATCACGGGGAGCTCCGTCGGATTCTTATAATCTTCGTACTCATGAAGAAATTTCAGCAGAGCCTCTTGGTACAAGATCCTTTTCTCATCAGGTGACTTTTCATTGTTTAATAGTGCTAAGAAATCACTTTCCATTCTTTTAAGCCTGCTTTTACGGGGCTCTAGAACCATGTCTGGAATCTTTGAACTTTGCAATGAAGCATACACCGCGTGCGGAATCACTACCACTTTCTTCATTATATTAATCTAGTCAGTAAAGGCCCCAAAACTGAAAATAAGATGGGGAAGAATGATCCCCCTCTTTGTACAATAATTCGCTTTTTCTTCCCCACAGTTTGACTTTTACGAGCTCGTGTTATGTTCTTGTAACGACGTAAGCGAGCCTTCTGAGGGGGTTTCATTGGTACATTACATTTTATAACATTAAGGCAGATTTCACAGATGCATTTTAAAAAGTCAGAGTCGATATTTTTAACAAACATCTGTTGCAGTACCCTGGACAATCATTGATAGATTTTTATTAATTCATGATATTTCTTCAGCCTATTTGTCATTCTAGAATATACACCGTTTCAGAATCTTTAGGAATATATTCTTTCTTAGAAGCATCCTAAACGTGTTTCTTTATAAACCTCCAAAAACTCCTTACTCTGATTCGGGAACATTTGATTGGCTAATACCCCAATTTGTGACATATCTCAACGTTGCGCGAATAATACTAGATATTATGTATTTAACGACACATCTCGCATGTATCTATTTTTGAAAAATAGATTCTGATTGATGAAGAATACGCTTATGTTAAGATGGTGGGAGAACACTGTAAATGTCTCGGCAAACGTTTTATCCATTTCCAACATGAGATCGTCAATTACAATGACTGTGTGCTCATTTCCCTTTAACGAATTAACGTCATATACACCTCTGTGGAAAAAATATCATCTTGGTACTTGAAGAACACTGATATGTCGAATAGCACCATATTACTTTATGCACAAATTTTGAGAACATCTTCCCCTTATCTTTAATGATTTTAAACATAAAAACAGTTTTACCACATCCTGTAGGGCCAGATATAATACATATGGAGGGGCTTGTGAATCTGAATTTTTCTACAGACTCCATCTCTAACACGTCACACCCCTAAGTGGGTCATTTACAAAATATAACAATTTAAGTGCTGCTCCTTATATTCTTGTTTTTCTTCCACAGAACCGTGAATGACGACGATGTGCAGCCCCCCCATCATCAGTATTTCAGATGACCCCGATGACCGTGTAGCTACAGACTCCATCCCCGTTGACGAACCTTCACCAGCGATACCTATAGCGTGCGGCAATTCAAAGCGGAAGCATGATGAAGAACCCTCCACGTCAGGTATAAAGCGTGCCAGGATTGCACCGGTTGTTAGACCCCCAGTAATAGTGTCCCAACCCTCTATGTCTTACGACACATCCCCCACAATAGTACCTTCCTCAAATATACCCCCTTATTCCTGTTCAATTCCGGGTACCTCCTCCACACCAGCAGCAGCTTCTCGTGCTGTGGAGGAAGGTATAACATTCGAGTTGGTGTGCACCGCTAACCCTACCCCTACACTGACACCATTTTTACCAAAATCGATCAATATTTAGGGGTCGCGCATCGACCTTGAAAATTTCAATTTTGGAAATTTGGCCAAATTGACAATTTTACTGAATAAAGATAAATCATCAAATGACCATATTTTCTGAATCCTCTCGGTGAAAGAAATCCTCTCAGATACTTACCAAGTTGATCGGACAAGTGGTTTAGAAGTTACACTCACCTAGAAATAACATTAAAATTTAAAATACCGTATTTGTCCCCCGTTATGGACGTAATCATAGCATCAGTAGCTGGCGCATCCTAAAATCCCAATTACACACACACGCTATGTCTATGACCAATATTTTTACTAATCACAGTTTGCTTTTTACAGATCAACTGTGTCAATTGATTCTTGTTTGATAAGTCTAGACTTTAGTACAATGGATAAACTGTTAACAACCAGGAGTGGGAAGACTCTGAAAGTTACTTATTCTGGAAAAGAGAAAGCAGCAACAACAGCACCACCTTCTCTAAGGTCAGCCACGGACGTCTTCTTAATTGGTCAGCCATCTTCCTCGATCGGTGGTGCCAAATTGCCAACCACCCATCAAGTTCTCCAGTACTTCTTCTATGCCAAGCAGGAAACTACTGACAGGAAGGCCGCCGTAAAAGACACGGTGGCCAATGTTCTGGCATTTTGGAACATGGCACGTATAAAGACGATCACGAGGCGTAACTGCGAAAGAAAACTGGAGTTACTGTGGGAAGAGTGGCGCTCGCTGCAGAAGAGCAAGATGAGAGACAGTGACGCGGGAAAAGGCAGGGAGAAGTTTTCAGAAAATCTGAACAAGCTCTGGGACATCGGAGCTCCCGATGCTATTGAAGAGATACAGAAAAGTCGACTGCTCTCAGACAACAACAAACAAGAAGATATTAAATTTTATGAGGATCAACGGGGCCTGCGCCAGGCAACAATGAGTGGGAATGATAAAGTGTTCGTTGTCAAGAGAAAACGGCAACTCTCAAGACAACAATCTCGTGATGAGCCAGGCACCTCAAAAACGAAATTAGGAACCGAAGCTGAGAGCGACGATGAATCTATAGAAAGCAGATCATCGAGCAACTCCGAATCACAGCTAGAACCACCATACCGACAGCCGAGAGAATCAACTGTATCAATCAGCCTTCCTCACCGCATCCTCAATGCACCGGCTGTTATTGAAGTGGCTGATCGCTTCCGGATGTCCAATAATCAGGTGTGTATATATCAGTAATGATCTTTCCTTGACAAAGATATAATAGACGTAACGACGGAAAATTTAGTGATTATTTTGTCACATAAAAACCATACGCATCCTTGTCAATTTCCTTTCAATTTCGCACATAGGTGGCAAGTGTCGTGGCGGCAGTCCTACGTTCGGCAGATCCGCCCGCAGACCTGGACAAATTCAGTATCTCGAAGGACACGTCTCGCCGTGGAAGAGTGGCACATCGTTGTGAAGTGTCGACAGCTGTGCAGAAATCCTTCGTATCTCCGAGGCATGCTGTCGTCCACTGGGACGGTAATCAAGGTCAGTTTTGCCCTCACCGTGGACGACAGTGAATTAACATGTTCCAGTGACGACAGTGGATTGACATATTCCAGTGGACGATAATGGATTGGCATGTATGACATACGTTTCAGGACTCTCTTGGATCATTGGAGCACCGCCAGGCGATTCTCATCTCCGGAGCTCCCCAATGCACAGAAGGAAAGTTGCTGGCCGTTCCGACTGTTGCTGACGGCACCGGTCTGTCCCAGGCCCAGGCGACCTTTCGTGCTCTCAAAGACTGGGGATGCGAGAACAACGTGATTGGACTGTGCTTCGACACAACTTCCTCCAATACGGGGAGGGTGCAGGGTGCGGTGGTCCGGCTGGAGAACATGCTTGGTAAACCGCTCTTCCAGCTGGGCTGTCGCCATCACGTTATGGAGCTCATCGTGGGGGCAGTGGTCATCACCGCGTTTGGAAGAACCACAGCACCAACTGAACCTTTGTTCCAGTATCTGAGGAGAAGGTGAATTTCAAGTCTAAGGCGCATTTGTTTTCTCCAATGATTTTTTGCCTTCAGAGCAATTGAGATATCAGCGTCCTTCTACTAATGATGTTAATAGCAGTCGAAAAGGGAAACTTCAGTCGTTTTCATGCAATATTTTCATAACTCCCCTTTCAGGTGGGACAAGCTCGACCTCTCGACTTATCGCGAGCTGGAGATCGAGCATTTGGCGGAGGTGACGTGGCTGATGGAGCTCCGAGATGAGGCAGTCAAGTTCCTCGGCACCGCTTCTGGTCTTGTCAGAGAAGACTACCGAGAAGTGGCGGAGATTACACTCCTGGTACTCGGGGCCCAGCCACGTCGTGGCACACACTTCATGCGCCCAGGAGCCTACCATCATGCGAGGTGGATGGCCAAGGTTGGTATTTTGAATTAGAAGTTAAATATTGTATTGCCTTCTGCAAACAGCCATTTGAAGTCCCTACCAGAAAAAAAAGATAAATAATTTACCATTAAACAAACTTATATGGAGTGGTATCGGTATTTATACATCACAGTGCGTATTCGTTTCAGATCATCTACTACGAAGCTCCTGATGTTCAGCGGTCAGCTGGAGTTCGACGACGAGCTGGTACAGAAACTTCAGAGAGTGGTACTATTTACTGCACTCCTCTACGCACCTGCCTGGCTGGCGGCTCCTGTCGCAGCTGATGCCCCGCTGAATGACCTTGTGTTGTACCAGCGTCTTCTGCAGTACAGGGCTGTGGATCGCGAGATTGCAGAGGCTTCACTGGCAGTGATCAGGCGGCACTTGTGGTATCTGAGGCCTCAGACCGTCGTTTTCGCCCTCTGCAGTGACAAAGTGGAAGACACTGTGAAGCACGAGATGGCAAAGAAGCTGTGCCGCCTCGCTGTGCCCGAGGACTTCACGTATGACAACGTCTCGGTTGATGACACGACGCGCCTTCCGGACCTGATCGATGAGTCATCGTGGTTCGTGTTCACAGGCCTGCAGGTGTGCGCGTCTACGTGGCTCACTCTGCCGGTGAATAAGTGGGATCAAGATAAGAACTACTGTGATCTGAAGAATGTCATCTCGCATCTGAAAGTTACCAACGACGTGGCAGAGAGAGGGATAAAACTGATAGAAGATTACGCGAACACTGTCACAAAAGACGAGTCACAGCTGCAGGGTCTTCTTCAGCTCGTGGAAAAGAGCCGGAAAGAACTCGGTGACTTCAAGAAGTCGTCACTTGCCAAGATGACGTAGCGCAGAGGGAAAGGGAGTTAGCAGAGAGAGTACATGGCGCACGCCTTAAGATGACGTGTGTTCTAACCACGATTCATACAGTTTTTGAACCTAGTTAGGGGCACCGGAGTAAGTGCCTTTAGTGATATCGGTAAACCGTTTTAATACAAAATACATTTGATCTTTCCTTATTCGTTTTATCTTATCCTAAAAAGCAGACAATGGCAGACAGCATATGGAGGTACGGGGACAAATACGGTATTTTAAATTTTAATGCTATCTCAAGGTGAGTATAACTTCTAAACCACTTGTCCTATCAACTTGGTAAGTATCTGAGAGGATTTCTTTCACTGAGAGGATTCAGAAAATATGGTCATTTGATGATTTATCTTTATTCAGTAAAAAATTGTCAATTTGGCCAAATTTCCAAAATTGAAATTTTCAAGGTCGATGCGCGACCCCTAAATATTGATCGATTTTGGTAAAAATGGTGTCAGTGTACTTCCACTGAACCAAATCATGGGAAAAACTTTGACCAGCTATAATTTTTAAAAAAAAGTGAAAAGTGATCCACCCTAATGTATAGCAACGGCGTTGGACTGCGACGCGTAGTTGAACGTATTGTGGAGTTTGCCCTTCAGAACCTCGACGAACGTGAAGTCCGGACGAGGTTGTCCTTCAGGTTCGGGTCAGATGACGGGGATGTAGATGATTTTTGGGTAGTAATACCGTTCAGACATTTGGCCGCTGTAGACGTAGAATATATCTTGCCGTATAGTGCAGGCCTCTCAAAGTAGTACAACCTTCAATATGGACAACTTCTTGGTAGATATTGACAGAGTATTCCGGGTTGCGGGTCATAGTGCCACACCTTATACTCTTAATTTCAATTCTCCGGTTATTTACCGAAAGCATATAAACGTCGATCGTGGTTGCGGCTTTATAGCAATAGTCTTCGCTCATATGTTCACTGTACTAAATACAATCGCGTATATTATCTGGCTACCTACGGTTGTGGAGCGTGCTCGTAAACTGGCTTCAGATTGTAAGTTTGAGTTTGAGTGTAATATGGGTCCTGAAGAGCTGAGAAGGGTCGAGCAGGAAATGAATGTTCGTATAGTTGTATTTGGAATGGATGATCGTCGTAGGACTATGTATGTTTTTAAAAGCTGTGTGAGATCGTACAAGACGACCTTATTTTAGGATTGTCAGGAACATCATATCTCCCCATCCGTAATATAAGGACTCTACGCTAGTCATGATAAAAGTCGAAAATATGGAAGGCATCATGATTTGTGTAAGGGATGTCTCAAGTTTGCGGATGATATAGTGAAACATTGTAAGGAGTGTTACATGGTATGTGAGCAGTGTAAAAGCCCCAAATATGAAAGCCGTGTAGTTGAAACCGAGAAGAGGGTATGTAATGTATGTAGACGTACATTTTTCAATAATAAATGCTTTGAGCTCCATAAATCAATTGGCACGTGCAGGAAAATGAGAATCTGTGAATGTGGCATGTTTCACATGATGGATAATTGGGGTAAGTTTGTGCATAAATGCGATGAAATTCACTGTTCTGGAGTGAAGCATGTATGTTATATGAAAGATGCTAAGCCTGAAAATAGCCTTTGTATAACCGTGTACTACGATATAGAAACATACACGAACGCTGAAACCAAAGAGGTTATTCCACATTTACTCGTAAGTCAGACTATCTGTGATGAGTGCATGGATGTAGTGTGTGATGAGTGTCACAAATGTGGTAAACGGACAAACGTTTTTAAAACGATTGCACACGACATCCCTGTGAAACTCTTGTATCCTATATTGTCAAGTTAGATAAGTTAAAAAAAATGACTATACAGGGCGTCCCAAAAAAATGTATACACACTAAATAATTATAAAGGCAGTGTTTATTAAAATACATTTCATTTTCAAAATGTAATAGAATCTACAGACATTATTTAATTGTTTTGTCAACGCCTGTTTTCAAACTGACGTTCGTTCTGGTCCATGCACTGCTGATAACGCGAAGCAATGGAATCGCAAACATCACGAAACATTTCGTTTGGTATTTGTGTGCATTCTCGTTCAATGGCTGCTCTCAATTCAGCGACTGTTGCAGGTTTTATAGCGTAGACTTTGTCTTTTAAGTATCCCCATAAAAAAAAGTCTAGTGGTGTGAGGTCTGGTGAACGCGGAGGGTATTCTACGAAACCCCTTCGTCCAATCCACATCCATCGTGCCAAGTACCACTCGCAATACTCCACTCTTCGGTCCGGATCATCTTCATTAATAGCATGGACTAATCTTGGAATGTAACTTTTCCATTGACAGCGCTTCAAAATGCGTTGGACAGACGATTCTGAAATTCCTACCTCACGACTCGCTTGCCGCACAGATTTTCTTGGACTTTGGTGATACGTTTCCAGTACTCTTTCTTGCTTTGTGGGGCTTGTCGATGTCCGTGGTCTTCCGGAACGCTTCTTGTGGACATTCTGAACAGTTCCATCGGCTTCAAACTTATCTCTAATTCGAGTGATGGTAAGTCGCGTTGGTGGATCTGTTTGAAACTCCCTCCTAAACTGTCTTTGCACTTCAACTGCGTTTTCACACTTCCAGTAGCATTTTAGAATGAATTTACTTTGTTCAAAGCTTAGTCTGACTGCCATTATTAATTCTAATGGGTTTAACTTGGAAAGAAAGAAACATCAATTGAGCTATCAGTTGTTAAAGTGTGTGTACATTTTTTTGGGACGCCCTGTATATTCTTGCTCATAACGGAGCAAAATTTGACATAGAGTTCCTTTATAAGAAGTTGCTTGAACACTAGTCATCGAAGATATTTACAGGCGACACCCTTGAAAAGAGGCAACAAACTAATACAAATGCAGATAAGAGGTAATGTTCAGTTTAAAGACACCCTGCTGTTCACGCCTTGTAAATTAGCCAAGCTACCCAAGGTCATGGGCGTAGCTGCTGGTTTCAAAAGGATATTTCCCTTACACATTCCTCACTAAAGAAACTTTAAACTACGTGGGACTGCCTCCCCCCAAACATTACTTTAACTACACCAACATGAGTGATAGTGAGCGTGAAAATTTTGACCGCTACTACAAGTTTTAATGAAACTATTCCATACAATATAGCTGATGAATGTGAGCGTTATTGCGTGAATGATGTGCGCGTGCTTAGAGTATGTTTCCAGGCCTTTAGAAGGATGTACATAGCCCGTTTCAAATGCGATCCGCTGCAAGTCGCAATCACGATCGCCTCATGTTTTACGGTGTTCAAGAATAACTTCATGCCTAAAGACACCTTAGCCGTCATTCACAGAAACATTCCCCGCAGTTATGGGCACAAGGCTATTTACTGACACACCTACAGCAACAGACCGGGGTATACATAAAACACGCCCGCAACACGGGGGAAGTACCCATTAAGGTTAATGGTCATGTTTTTTGGGTTGATGGTCTAAGTGAGGATCCAAGCACTGGTGAGAAGACTGTGTAATCCTTTAACGGCTGCTGGTGGCATGGATGCCCACACCTTGAGTGTGCTGTCACAGGGGACCTCCATGGAAGATCCCCAGCCGACAGCATCGCATGGACCCGTGACCGCAATCAACTTATAGGCTCCAGTTCAGTCGCAAGATTGTGTGGGAACATGAGTATGATGCACGGATGGAAACAGATGACCAGTACCGCGAAGAAATAAGGGCAATCAAACGTTCAATGGTGTTGAACCCACTCAAATGCGGTGACAGCTTGTTTGGAGGGCGTACAAATCCATTCAAGCTATACTTTCCGCCTAGGGAGGGCGTGAAACTCCATTACTACGACTTATGTTTTTTATATCCCTACGTGATGAAGAAGAATTCGTACCCCGCAGGTGCGTTTGAAAAACTGGTTGGTCCCAGCATGCCAACCATCGAGGAGTTCTCAGCTAACTTGAGTGAGCGCTACTTTGGAATCTCTTTCGTAGACGTGCTTCCCCCTCGCGATTTATGGATGCCGATCTTACCCGTTGTTATAGATCACAAGCTCATGTTTCCCCTGTGCGTGAAGTGCGCAGAGGAGGGGAACGGTGATTGTAACCATACAACGAACCAGCGTAAGATCAGAGGTGTATATACAAGCCCTGAGCTGGACCTAGCCGTTCGCCATGGGTACAGAATATTGAAGATACATGAGGTGTAGAGGTTTCAGAAGCTACCCAACTTTTTCACGCCATATATAAACGCTTTTTTGAAGGATAAGGTAGAAGCATCGGGATATCCGCGAGGAGTTGATACTAAAGATGAAAAAACGGCTTATATTCAGCGTTACCGTGCCCATGAAGGTACACAGCTTGACCGTTCCAAAATTGTTAAGAATTCTGAGAAGCGCTTTAGTGCAAAGTTGTGTCTAAACAGTTTTTGGGGGAAATTTGCACAGAATACTGGCAAAGGGAACGTTCATTTGACACAAATTTATAATGAAGTCTGGGATTATGCCATCGCGCCCGATAAAGAGGTTATGGAGATCGTGAATGTAGGTAATACTTACATAATAAAGTATATCACCGAACTGGCCACATACCTCACGGGTTACAAACATACCTGTAGCCAGCTTCACAACGGCCTTCGCCCGCATCAAGCTTGGGGACTACTGCATTCTCTTGGGCGGAAGGTTCTGTACGCTGACACAGATAGTGCGATATTCACAGCGAGGGAGGGTGAATACATGCCTGCTATTGGGGAATTTCTCGGAGGGTTACTGACGAGATCAAGGATGAGTATGGTGATGGTGCATACGCTGACTCATTTGTATCAACAGGGCCAAAAACTTATGGGGTACGGGTGAGAGTGAGGGAGGATATGAAATATATCGTGAAGGCTAAGGGTATCACGCTTAACCATGCGAACCGACGAGTCGTTAACTTTGACTCGTTGAAGGATCTAGTGTGCTTGGAAGATGAGGGCCACCAGTCACCCCAACTGACTGTGGGGACCCACAATTTTCGGGCGCAGAAACTGGGGTGTGTGAAGGAACTTAGGGGCACGAAGGTATGCCTAACACCTATAGGAAACGTTACCAGGTGCCTGGTACCTATGATACCGTACCCTTTGGGTACCTTAATCCTTGATTGTATATTTATATACATAAATATATGTGTATTGTTAACGATATCTTTATTTACGTTTATTTGTTTCAATTAGGGTTTCACTTTCTCCTTTGTGTGCGTGCGTGTGTACAATCCTAAGCTCCGCCCACTGTGATCTCGGTCACGTGACCCCTGCTACTACCTGGGCATATCTCAACCCCGGCGTGCTCAGTTGACCTCTGCAAACCCTTGAGCTCAGACGTGTATTTTCTCGCGTAGACGAAAAATAGTGATGGCTACTTGTGATATTGCGTGTTCGACGTTTATGAAGTGGTAATCCGTAAAGTCAGAAGATGTAGTGGATACTGAAAGACTGCCTGCCCCCCTCCTTCCTTTGAGACTTTTAAGGATACATTGAATAGCGCGAGGGAACAAAATGTTCAAATACTCTATGGATATTCTGGCAAGAATATTGCCGGATTTCGCTGCACAAACGATGTAATCGACTACGTTGTAGGGCTAAACTGTATAAAAGCGTACATATACCGTGAGGTGAAAGAAAACGCGTGCAGAAGAGAAGCAACTGATATGGATAATGTCTTGTTGATGAGTGGTGTCACAGGCGGTATTATATCATGCTGCATCATACCGAGTACGCGTACCCTGCGGCTGAGAATGTAAACCTTGTCATCATGGACAATCTAAAGTACTTTTACCACTACATTCATATATATCATGACGAGGTTCGCAGTGAGGTTGTGGCTAAAGGCCTATGAGAGTTTTTGATTGAATTTAGAGACGAGTATCGATTGTTAAACAAAAGGAAAAATACGGTAAGACGTTTTCTCTCAAATAGTGCACCGGTTTGTGAATAAAATGTGTTTAGTTCGTGAAAATCCCCGTAAGCGAAAATGTTTGGTGCGTATTCTGGGGAGTGGGCGATAAAACATTAAAACCGATATTGCTTCATGTATGGGAAAAATTCTCTAAACGATTGCTCACTATAATGGGTAAAAGTATTCACATGACTCATGTTGGAACAAACCCGTACACTATTCAACAGTTTATGGTGTGGCTCGCTCACCCCGTCGAGCCGAGCCACCCACCCGTGTATCTCACTCCTCCACACTTAAAACACACGAGTTCGAACAAACTCGTACACGTTTCACCAGGGTAACTCCCTCCACACCTGTTCCCCGAGCTAAACAGCGCACCGGTTGCTCATAGTCATCTCAGAGCTTGAAACGACTGGACGTGCACTCCTCGAATACGATGGAACTTCCTTTGAGAAGCATTCCAATGCCGCGTACGATGTGTACGTGACGAAGCCATTGCGCGTGTTCAGGCATGAAACCGGTAACATTAACTATGTATTTGAAACGATTTGCAGGCAAGCAAACTCTGGTAAACGTAATGTTATTTATTTAAGTGTTGAGGAGATGAATAAAGTCTTCGTGATAGTTGAGAAGTGGGGTGAGGACCGTTATAAAATACCTGCAGGTGTAGGTACAAGAACAGATTAGTGATGCCCCCTCATATGCCGTTGTTTGTACGTTGTGTATAAATAACGATCAGCCATGCATTGATATACGGCTGATGTAGAAGAATGCATCTGATAATAACGTTCTTGTCCCTACGCGAAACAGATTCATCCTCGACAGAATGTTTGAAATCGTCGGATTCCGTAAGCTGAAGCCAATATTAGACGCTCGTGTTAAGGATATGATTTATTTTGACACGGTTCTTGAATATGCATACACCGCTCTGCTCGACGGATTTATCTAATGTAGGAATGAACAAGGCGAGAATGGTCTGGAGCTGGATGCATATTTAAAAGTTTTAGACCCTTCGAAATATGAACTTTGGTACAAAGGACTTGAGCTGTGCAGGGCAGAGCTCGCCTACACCGTTCACCCTGAAGAGTTGTATCTCTATATAATGAGTAGCTGTCGTTACGACTTGGAAGATTATTTCAGTTGCCGCTATGCGTTGTGAAGAAGAGTTCACGATTGAAAAGCTCAGGACGGTAAGAAAAAAACCCTCGATTGGAAAGGAGTGTTTATAAACGTATTTAATAATGACATGATGGCTAACGATGCTCTGTTCGTGCGTGCTTTTGAGTGTATTCTAGCTGTGTTTAAAGATACCTTGCCAAACCGAATGTAAAGTGGGCTCAAAAATAGTATTGAACGATATGAAGGCCATTTACATCGAGTATAGGCGCCCGCACATGTTAAATCGTATTTAGGGCGTAGTGCAAAGCAATAATGATGTGATTAGACTCGATTGCGTGTGAGTTTAGTGTTTTAGTTAAGCGCAGTAGAACAGTGTTTTGATGTATATTTATTTTTCAATATATTTAATTATTTAATATAATTGTGTGTATATATAAAAATTTTTTTTCCTGTACTGATATGTTGATTATACTCCTTCGTTTTGTATATTATTTTTTATTTTCAATGTATTTAACATTATTTTTTTCAATATATAATATTACTATATATATATATATATATATATATATATATATATATATATATATATATAGCCTGTAGTTATATTATGGTTATAGTACATCGTTTTATATAGTATTTATATGTATATATTCCTCGTTCGTATTTCTTATTATTATTTTGATTTTTTTTTTATATATATTCCATCGTTTGTATAGGATTGTATATATATTTTCCATATATTTCGTGAAATTTATTCCAATAATTCGTCTAAATAAACAGGATGATGTAATGGTGTTTTATTTAATTCTTTTGGTTGTGTATATACAAACGATGTTATTATTTAATTATATGTATACCAAATGGCGGCCTTCTAAACCGACTGACGGATTTCTAAGCCAAGTGTCAAGAATATCTGAATAGCGCAATCTGGCATCTGAAAAGTTAATTAATATATACACCTGCCTTCTAGGTCTTCTACGTCAACTGTCGGATTATGCCAACTGGCGGAAAACCAACTGTTGAGAATATATGCTTTAATTAATTAAATAGCGCAATCTGGTAACTCAACCCAAATAATGTACATCTGAGCAAGCCATTTACGCCTTCTAAGAAGCCTTCTAAGCCGACTGGCTGACTACGAATCCATCGGCCCCGGGTTCGAGACCCCACGGCAGCCGGCGCGCAGCAAACCCAGCTGTTCATCCTTCCACAATAAAGAAAATGTTTGGTAGATAAATGAGTACCCAAGGTGGCCTAGTAGTTAAGACGCTGGGATGCTGATGGGGCGTGGTTCGGATTCCACGTTAAACTGTAGGTCTAAGGTGGGGTGAAAAGCTTGACCTTCGTCAGAATAAATAATTTGGGCGGAAGCAAACCAAAGGTTAACCAAAGGTGGGTATATATCGGAGATACTTATTCCCAGGAACCTCACTCAATATATATATATTTACACACATCTTGGTTTTGCTTCCCCAGAATTGTTCATTCTGACGAAGGTGAAGCTTGTTACTCCACTTTAGACCTACAGTTTAACGTGGAATCCGAACAACGCTCCACCACGGGCGAACAGAAATTACAAAGTCCTCGCCAGGATTCAATCTCATGACCTCCCAATCAGCAGCCCAACGTTTTAACCACTAGGCTACGCAGGGTACCCATTTGTCTACCAACCAACTTTTTTGTGTGGAAGGATGAACAGCTGGGTTTTGCTGCGCGCTCCCTGCCGTCACCGGGTCTCGATCCTGGGCCGATGGATTCGTAGTCAGCGATGCTATTCACTACACCACTGAGGCGCATTATATATATATATATATATATATATATATATATTATATATATAGGGTGGGCCGAAAGTCTGGATCCATAGGAAAATATTATTTTAATACATAAATTACAACAAATGGTAAATACTTAAAATGAATATCAACTTTAACTCGTAAATGCGTATCCGTGATAGTGTACAGTGGTTCGTACTCCAGTATAAACAACAAATTATAACAAATGCTCAAATTGGCGGCCTCTGACATCGAGACACTTAGGGATGGAATTTATGATTTTTAATAATTCTTCGAATTGACGTTCTCGAGATGCGTGCTTCATTTGATAATCTTGTTGACTTTACTGGACTATTCGTTAAAGTTTCACATACCATTGCAGAGGTATGTTCATCAGTTGCAGTTTTTGGACGTCCAGAACGCCGTCGATCATGTACACTTCCTGTTTCTTTGAAACGTTTAAACAACTTGCCAACAGTCGCATGTGTTACTGGATGCTTATCAGGATGATTTCTATTGAATTCGGTAGCAACTTCTCTGTGTGTAGCGCCCTGTCTTGCGTACATGAGCACAAGTTCTACCCGGTCTTCTGTTGTTAGATTCGAAGCTATTTCTGGGCTGAAATAAAAAAGTATTTGAGTATTTATACTGGAGTACGAACTACTGTACAGTATCACGGATACGCATTTACGAGTTAAAGTTGATATTCATTTTAAGTATTTACCATTTGTTGTAATTTATATTAAGATAAATATTTTCCTATGGATCCAGACTTTCGGCCCACCCTGTATATATATATATATATATATATATATATATATATATATATATATATATATATACACACATTTAACTGCAAACACGCAGTACAATTAACGTAAAGAACGACGCTTTGTATAGGAGAATATTCCGCGCAAGATGAGAGCGAAAGAACGAAACAAATGAAAAATGAGGTAACCACCCGGGAATCGAACCCGGGATCTTCCGATTGCCGGTCAGATATGATAACCATTACACCACGGGCCTCACTCAATCAAATGTCGTAATTCCTCTACATGCGCGCAGAAACCAATGCCCCAAAGCGTCGTTCTTTACGTTAATTGTACTGCGTGTTTGCAGTTATAATGTATATAATGTTACCGCATGCGGGAGGTGCCCCTTTGGGGCATTGGTTTCTGCGCGCATGTAGAGGAATTACGACATTTGATTGAGTGAGGCCCGTGGTGTAATGGTTATCATCTGACCGGCAATCGGAAGATCCCGGGTTCGATTCCCGGGTGGTTACCTCATTTTTTCATTTGTTTCGTTCTTTCGCTCTCATCTTGCGCGGAATATTCTCCTATACAAAGCGTCGTTCTTTACTATATATATATATATATATACATATATATATATATACATATACATATATATATATATATATATATGATGCAAACCCACAAGGAAAAATAAAAATGATTCCAAGGCCTTTCGTGTATTCAGAAGTACACCTCGTCAGGGAATGAAGTGAGAAGGCGAGATGACAAAAAATATATACCACGGGATAGAAAAACAAAAAGATTAGCAGAATTTTGCCTACTATTGTTAATTTTAACCTTGTTTGGTATAGGTATATAGATTATATTTTATGCCTTTGGCCTAATAATTTGGGTGTTGACTTATTTCTTGGTAGGCTCAACAATTTAGTCCCATCTATTAAATTTACAGTTGAAAAAGAAAATGATGGAAGCTTATCTTTTCTGGATCTAAAAATTCGGAGATGCTTTAATCAGTTTAAATTTGAAGTTTATCGTAAGCCTACTAATAATAATTCTTATTTGCATTTTTATTCTGACCATCATGCTAGGGATGGAAAATAACCGAAAAGTGTAAAATCAGTTTTCACCGTCGCTATATTCTTAGCCGGTTTTTACCAATTTTCACCGATGGGATTCTCTATGCTTTTTAGGGAGGTAAATGATCAAAATATTGAACAGAAATAAGGTTTTAATTGATTCAATCAAGTATGTGTAACATTTGAATTTAAAAGTTTATTATCGAACTTGATTTTTGAAATAACACTTGAGAAAACAAAGAGCATTAAGTGTCTGATCTGACATTCTTGATCGAATCTTTGTGACGAATAAACCAGCAGCTGAAAACACACACGGGCTCTACGCTGGTGGCTTTTATTGTAAGCAACGCCTCGTACATTCGATCCAAATTTCCGCTTCTATTCGAAGTAGCTTCAAAATATTTGAATTCATTGTTTACGTTAAAGGTCTCCGAAGAATCTTTCTTGGGTTTCATTTTCAGTTTGTTCATCTCACAAATGTACTCTTTCATAAGTTGATCGTCATCATTTATTTCACGACCTGAGCTGCATTGTGAATCTTCGAGTTTCGAAGCAATTGATTGGACTTGGTCGTCTGTTTCTGAAATCTGGCAAGCTTCTGGAAAAAGCCTCTTAAATGTATGATCCGCATACTACTTAAGTGCTTGTCTTGAAGGAAAGAGGAACGGTGCTGATGATTTATTTTTCAAGACCTCGGGATTGTGGAGAAAACTCAGCAAGGCGACAGCTTCTTTTTGTCTCGATGAGTAGCGATCAATGAGACACTGACGTAGCTCAAAAGCTAAAGGATTGTTTTTGCTTTCAAATTTATCCAAAATGAACTTCATGGAAGATTCAGCTTTGAGCAAATTTGCATCTTCGGAACAGAGTCCCTTCAAAACAATTTCCAGTGGACGAAGCGTGTCAAAGAGGCTCTTTAGAGCATTCCATTCTTCATCTGAAATCGTCTCTGTTGAGCGTATCACTCTGAGGGCCTTTGGAATGCAATTTTTGAGTTTCAAAAATCTTTCTATCATGGCCAAAAGACTGTTCCACCTCGTTCTACAGTCAAGGATAAGCTTCATTTCCTTTCCATTAAATTCATCTTTGACAAAATCCTGCAATCTCTCATTTTTCAAAGGAGACTCGAAATATGCGGCAGATTTTTCTCACCTTATTTATTACTTTAAGTAATCTTCTCGAAGTTTTGGAAGAACAATTACGTCATCTATGTCGGACTCAAACATTGTATCAGTGCATAAAATTTCACACTCATCTTCGCTTAACTCATGTGCAGTGTGTTCATCTTTGATGGCTTCATCTTCAGGGGTAGGGTCACTTTCCCCTTCAACTGAATTTTCAGCAGTTTTTGAATACAAGATATCCGAAACCGCGAGATGTATAGCATGTGCAATGCATTGCTGGTGATCAGGTACTATTTCTCTTCCAAATTTGACCATTACTGAGGCACCGTCGGTGGTGCAACCCACGATATGCTTATCTAGGTCCAAGCCAAAGTCTTCCAATCTTTCCTAACGATTGCAATAGTTTTGGTGCTATCGAGAGAACCATTTATTTTCATGAGACCAAGAGACCAATGTTGATTTTCATCATGAACATTAATATTAATATATCTTTGGTTTTGCAAAGATGTATACTCATCCATAGTTAATGAATAGCGGATTCATTGTCTCACCTGATTCTTGAAGTAGTTGACCAATTCATGTTTCTTTTCTCAAAAACTAAGCACCATTTTTCTGACACCATTATGGGAAGTTGGATGAGGCTTGTCGTATTTTATCTTTTAGACTTTCTTGAATGAATTCACTTTTAGCAATTGATTGGAAACTCAGTCCATCTACACACGCAAGTTTCGAAATTTCCTCTTCAGTGGACTTTTTTTGCACAAACTCTTCCACTGTTCTTTGTTTCTTCAATGGCTGATTAATCTAGTCGATGTTTATGCCATGAATATTTTTCATGTGGGATGATAAACTTGAAGTAGAACCTCCACAACACTTTAAAACTTGTGGCATGTCATACACTCTGCTGCTTCTTTATTCTTACGAGTGAAATGATACCAAGCATTTGATTTCTTTGACATGATGGAGTATTAAATCTTAGAATCTTAACTGATCAATGTGCAATCATCGACATAACATTCAAGACTGAAGCATCAATTACTTACACTTATAAACAAACAAAAAACGATACGAAACGATGCAAAACGTTATTACTATGTTTTTAAATGTTTGGAAACGTTTGTTTAATAGAAAATGGGCCAAAGTGGTCGGAGACTTGCACAAAAATGTGAAAACCGGTTCTTATCGTCAGTTTCGGTGATGATTAAAATTTTTCATCACCGGTTAAAAATCGGGTTTTTAAAACCGGGTTCCATCTCTACCATCATCCCTCGATTAAATCTTCTATTTTCTCTGTTATGTTTCTAAGAGCATTGAGAGTTGTCATTCCCTAATGTTTAAATTCATTTCTAGATAACTGCCTTTGGAAAGTCAAGAATAGGTATTATAATATTGTAAATGTAAAGGAATTTGAGCGTAACAATATCCTTAACCTACCTTACTATGTAAATTTTCAATATCTTCCGACTTTACTTAAAGCAATTGGTATGAAAGTAGTTTCTAAGTATAATAATACTATTGAATCACGCCTAATAAAGAATAGCCCGGATAATATGGTTGGTTGTGTGTATTCGATCGGATGTACACAATGTGACTCAGTATATTTAGGCCAAACGGGTAAAACGTTGGATATTAGGGTAAAACAGCATAAATATGCGTGTAGAACAGCAAATAATTTTAATGAATTGTTTAACCATATGTAATCATAGTATCAAGTGGGGCAGTTCTAAAGCGCTCGTTAAAAACAGATATATAATTGAAAGGAATATTCTAGAATGTGCATTTATCCATTTTAAAAATAATTTCAATAACAGTGCGGGAATGTATAAAATTGACAATATCCTGTTAAAATACTTTTTACCTCTAATCATCTCTTGTTAATCATGTGCTAATCTTTGTTTTTCTGTTCCGTGGTATATATTTTTTTGTCATCTCGCCTTCTCCCTTCATTCCCTGACGAGGTGTACTTCTGAATACACGAAAGGCCTTAGAATCATTTTCTTTTTCCTTGTGGGTTTGCATCACTCATTCATTTCACGTTTAATTGTGAAATTCATCCCATATATATATATATATATTATATATATATATATATATATATATATATATATATATATATATATATATATATATGCATTTAACTGCAATGACCACGCAGTATATAAATGAATAGAAACGACGTAAATAAGGAGCGTCTCTGCACACGGGGAAGAGAAATAACGAATAAATGAAAAATGAGGCGAACCGCCCGGGAATCGAACCCAGGGCCTTCCAATTGCCGGTTGGATGCGCTACCATTACACCACGGACCTCGATCAATCATAAATCGAAATTCTCCTACGTCGTTTCTATTCATATATATATATATATATATATATATATACACAGTATATATAAATAATATATATCAGTGACGTGCGGTGGGTACGTCTACAGGGTAAGCGGTATTGCGTGCGAGCACACGCACTATATGTAGAAATTGTACATATATAATTATAGTAGCTAATTATAAACTTCATAACTGGCTAGTGGATATGTACTGTAGTCTATTCTAAAAAATACAGTACTGTCTTTAATATCTCTAATAAGATTTTTATCAGGGTAGGCGGCGCTTACTAGCTTACCCTGAATGCACGCCACTGAGAGAGAGAGAGATATATATATTATATATATATATATATATACACAAACTCAGAATGGTTCCCTGAGAACATTATATGTTAAACACAGACCGTGCATGGAACAAGGAACTCTTCTGGGAAAATTAAATCCACTATAGTCCGAATAAGTACTTATTCGGACTATAGTGGATTTAATTTTCCCAGAGAGTTCCTTGTTCCATGCACGGTCTGTGTTTAACATATAATGTTCTCAGGGAACCATTCTGAGTTTGTGTATACTAAACGACGTGTTTCGTGCCTTGAAAAGTGGACGCTCAATGTCCCGGTTGAGGTTTAAGTTTTGGTTTTTTGGCTAAAAATACAATAGTTACCCCCTTTTTTTGATTTATTCAAACACGACGTGAATGCAACGAGTCTTTTACTTATATAGAGGTTCTGAGTGTAGGGATCTAGGTTTGCTTTAAACCCTAGATCCACGTCCCAAAGCTGGATCCTGTCTGCTTTGCAGATAGCTGGTGAGGGAAGCTATATTTATGGGATCTCTTTGCGAGAGACCCGTTGCCCACGTCGGGCTAAAATCATGAAAAAGGAAAAAAACTATGGTATTTGTCATTTACCATTACTTATTCGGACTATAGTGGATTTAATTTTCCAGAAGAGTTCCTTGTTCCATGCACGGTCTGTGTTTAACATATATATATATATATATACAGGGCGTCCAAAAAAAAATGTATACACACTTTAACAGCTGATAGCTCAATTGATGTTTCTTTCTTTCCAAGTTAAACCCATTAGAATTAATAATGGCAGTCAGACTAAGCTTTGAACAAAGGAAATTCATTCTAAAATGCTACTGGAAGTGTGAAAACGCAGTTGAAGTGCAAAGACAGTTTAGGAGGGAGTTTCAACAGATCCACCAACGCGACTTACCATCACTCGAATTAGAGATAAGTTTGAAGCCGATGGAACTGTTCAGAATGTCCACAAGAAAGCGTTCCGGAAGACCACGGACATCGACAAGCCCCACAAAGCAAGAAAGAGTACTGGAAACGTATCACCAAAGTCCAAGAAAATCTGTGCGGCAAGCGAGTCGTGAGGTAGGAATTTCAGAATCGTCTGTCCAACGCATTTTGAAGCGCTGTCAATGGAAAAGTTACATTCCAAGATTAGTCCATGTTATTAATGAAGATGATCCGGACCGAAGAGTGGAGTATTGCGAGTTGTACTTGGCACGATGTGGATGTAGATTGGACGAAGGGGTTTCGTTAAATACCCTCCGCGTTCACCAGACCTCACACCACTAGACTTTTTTTTATGGGGATACTTAAAAGACAAAGTCTACGCTATAAAACCTGCAACAGTCGCTGCATTGAGAGCAGCCATTGAACGAGAATGCACACAAATACCAAACGAAATGTTTCGTGATGTTTGCGATTCCATTGCTTCGCGTTATCAGCAGTGCCTGGACCAGAACGGACGTCAGTTTGAAAACAGGCGTTGACAAAACAATTAAATAATGTCTGTAGATTCTATTACATTTGAAAATGAAATGTATTTTAATAAACACTGCCTTTATAAGTATTTAAAGTGTGTATACATTTTTTTGGGACGCCCTGTATATATATATATATATACACACACACACACACACATACACACACATACACATACACACACATACACACACAAGGTGTTCAAATAGAAACGCGACCCATTGGAGAATGCATATTTAATTTTTTTTCCGTACAAATTCATCGGTGGTGCTTCATAACTTTGCGCTCTAATGTAAGTTTCCTTTCTTGAACTATGAATACCATTCTTGCACTCAATGATCGCTGAAACAGAAAAGGGTTAGGTTACGATAATATATGCACTCTCCATTGGGTTGCATTTCTTCTTGAACACCTTGTATATCTATATTTTATATACACAGTGTATATATATATATATATACATATATAGTATCACCATACATACATACATACATACATACAGAGAGAGACTTATCCAAATTGTTACCAATGAATGATACACAAAATCTTTAATTTTCATGATTTTGGCTTAACTGTTTCCCCTTTTTCGCGAGTATTTGGCTCTTGGCTGAGTGTTATTGGGAATATTGATCTGTGGAATGGCTCTTTCTCGCTAACTGGTTTGACTACGAAAAATGTTGGATAATTATACTGATCAAATTAAAATGTTATCCTTCGTCAACTAACCATCATCAGGAATATTAAAGAGAGAGCTGCTTATGTTGGTTATAGTCTGGCACTGTGGCAGTGGCGACTCGTGGGTTTTGGCCGCCCTGTGCGGTAGCCAAATTGGCCGCCCCCTTCCTTAAACGTAACATACCTTCCACTACAGCAAACACACGTATATAAAGGATTTACATTTTATTGATTGAGGAACAATGTAATAATGATGAAAATTGAGACCGTGATGATAGACAATAAAAAAAAAAAATTAATAATTCAATTTAAAACATAGAAAACAATATGGTATTTCGTACCATACCGTACCGTAATGCCAGCCTTGGCCAAAATTGGCCGCCCCCCAAAGTGGCCACCCTGTCTGTGCGGTCCGCACACCCCGCACACCCCACGCTACGCCACTGCACTGTGGTTCCATAACTTATTTTTCCTACGAACTACCTGAGCTACTTTACAGATTTTGGCAGAACCTTTTAGGAAGTAATGTACGTAATGCCACGTATTGCATACCATATTCCTAACGACTTTTGTGGAGCTCCAGAGGTCCTCGGACCACAGTTTGGAAAACACTGATTTCGGATATAAAACTACGTACAATCCCCTGCAATAGTTCCGCTCCACCCTCTCAGAGATGTGGAAGCATCGTAGTCCCTCTTAAACCCCAGTCCGCTCTTGCTCAGTCACCCGAGCGTTAAACACATTTGCCCACATTTTTAATGGGGGTTTAGGTCACACCCTTTGGTGGGCCAGATCAGCAGCCCGACATCTCGTTGTTCCTGAAACCACCGTCTGATGATCGTGGCAGTATGAACAGGGCAGTTATCCTGGGTGGTTCGAGGTTGATGGGAATTCTGGTTAGGTGACCAACGGATTTTTTCACTGGGGGGTAGTTGGTACCGTGTAGGGATTCGCAGTAGTTTCTTTTATACTACATTCCGACTTCTTGTAGTGGATCGGAGGATTCTGTGAAAACTTACTAAATTATCTGACTTTTCCCCAATTCTTCTTGTAGCGTATCGGGAAATTATTTTACAGGGTGTCCCAGAAGTCTTGGAGGGTTTTTTATGTGGCTATAACTTTTTCCTTTTTTGATTAATTTTTATTTTATTTTTCAATTAAAGTACCCTTGCTGCGATTAATGAAAATGAAATTCTGGATAGTGCAACAAAGAGTGGCTATTGTGGAACTTTATTTGACAAAACTCTTCCATCGTTGCCGCTCAAAGAGCGTTTAGATTAAAATTCAACACACGTTCTGCTCCTTCTGATCGAGCTATTCGACGGTACGTCGCTAAATTTCGTATGGGAAAGGGTCAGGGAGACGAACCACGGAATGGTCGTCCTCGGACAAGCCGAAGTCCAACTCTGGTTGAGATGGTTCGTGAAAGCGTTGAGGAAAATCTACATCAGTCCGACGACGCAGCCAGGAATTAAACATTTCAAGAAGTTCCTTACATCAAATTTTAAGAGATGATATCAATCTTTACCCTACAAAATTCAAATTGCTCAAGAAATTAAACCACAAGATCATCAGAGTCGGATAACGTACGCTAATGCGATTTTAGATTTACGTAATGAAAATGAAGATTTTCACCAGATATTAAATTTGTAATTAAAATCGCAATAAAATATTTTCAAGTGTTACAAACCTTTTTTTATTTGATCCTCAAACAAAAAAGTTATAGGCAAATAAAAACCCCTCCAAGACTTTTGGGACATCCTTTATTTTAAAACTAATTTCTCTGGAGAAAGCAGAGCTCAAAGAAGACAAAGAGATCCTCTGACTGAATTTTACTACTTCTAAAATATTACAGCTAATACTTCAGCTCTCGGTCAGATCTGAATAATCAGAATGATAACTTGAAAAATTACAAGTTTATATACTAATAATTTGGTGACATCATTATTATTTAATGTTGACCTGTTTTGTTTTTTATTCTCAATAGGCTGAATTTTTTTTGCAAAATATTTGAAGATATAAGTAAATTTTGGCTGCATCACCATACTGGCAGATAAGCAAGATATTTGAAGTCATATTTTTCTTTTAAACAGCATCTTGACAGATCTGATGTTATCATGATTTGCCGAGTTAACTAAAAATTTAAATTTAAATATGCATTTTATTATGGATTAACATTAGCATGCATATGAGCCAAAATTAAATGCTTAAAATTTAAAATTTTGTTAATTTAGAGTTTTGGCAAGTTATGACTTCATCTTTAACAACTAAGAGAGAATGTATAAAAAAATAACATTGCAGAATTTAACACGATTACATGATTAAGCTTAATCTAAAAAATTATTAGGTAATTTAAAAAAGAAATAATTCATTACTTAGCAAATATAAAATAGAAAGAAAATTTAAAAATTTTCCAAACTTGCATTTTATATACAGTGTCACGCGAGTTTGAACTTTACATGCAAAAATGAATGTTAGAATTATTCATTTTTACATATATTAATATATATTATTTAATATATTTCGTCGCTGGGTTCAAATCACAGTTTAAAATTAGATGCTATTCGAATCGGAATCTTACACGCTGAATTAATCTCCTTCGAATTTTGGGATCATTCGTGATGGAATACGTTTTGTCATATCGTGATTCGACATTAACACTTTCAAATAGGTGTTCTATTCCTCTGTATTATGATGATTAATTTCAGCTGCTGTGCGATTTCTTGTAAACGTTTGATCTCATAATATTGTTTGATCTCGTAATGGTGTATTATTTAAGAGAAACAAAATTATTGATATACACGAACATTTTCGGAATCTGTTAATATATTTTTCGGTACTTATAGAGGAAGTTTTATTAAAAATTAAATGCGTGAGTGGATGAGTGACAGAAGTAGTTGATAGGGTGAGAGGAATGAGAGACATGGGAGGAGGTAATAATCGGGTAGCAGGGTGAGGAAAGAGAAGTGTCATGTATTAGTATGAGGTGAAGGGAAAAGGAAAATAAGAATGAAGTTAAATTGAAAGAAAACGAGGCAAGAGAGAGAGAGAGAGAGAGAGAGTAGCGAAAGGAGACGGGGGAAGAGGGACTGCGTTTCCTCCACATCTCGGAGGGTGGAGCGGAACTATTGCAGGAGACTGTACAGTTAAAATTCTATGAACCACTTTTTTTTAAGGAGGACCCACACAAATCACTTGGAGAAGTAGACTAACGGTACAGTCATGTAATTGGAAAAGTATGTAATTGTCCTTTCGGCGTTATTTTAATAATTTTATGCCTACTTTCCATTATATTAGTGAAATTCCTGTTAGAGAATTGTAGAAACGCCCCTGTTTGGGACCCTACTGGTAAAATATTTATCTGCCATATGGGTAGCTGCGAATTACAATTGAACCTGTTTCGACTGGGGCTCTCCACGGGTACATGGGCTTCAGCAGGAGATGCTTCTCTGCATCTGGAATTCATAATTGTGTAATCGCTGGGTCTACGTCGATCAGCGAAGTTAAGCGATATTAGGTCTGGGTGGCAGTTGGATGGGGGACTGTTAATGTCAATAATTAACTATTTGTGGTTTGTATTATTACAGAATTTGCTATGTGGGAATTAATATGCTATATTGTCATATTTCAAATATGGCATGTTAAATTAATAATCTGCGTTCAGATTATGTAGCGACCAGTGGTTCGGGTCCCATGAAAAGCCGTAGGATATATCTGTTATATGATCTTAAATGTTGCGAAGGAGATTAAACAAAATTATAATCGCTGTACTGTTATGGAGCGAGCAAGTTCTGCATGAAGAGAATATTGTGTGTATGTCTCTCTAAAGGAAAATATTTCCTTTTTTGTAAATGAGACAGGCATTAGTACGCTGAGAGACCGTAATTCACAGCACACTTGTTTGCTCAAAGACCTTGTGCATTTCGAATGCAAACCCCAAAACGTTATTTACTTGTATAACTTCATTTTTATAAACTTAATTGTTAGAAAGTAACTTTGTATAACCTAAAATATAGCATGATATGCCCTAAAATGAATTTTCAGTGAAATTATATTTGAATTTATCGTACAGATAGGTTCTTTTACGTCTCAAGCCTATGTTTCCCCTGTGCGTGAAGTGTGCAGAGGAAAACAATGGAGAGTGTAATCATACAATCAATCAGAGAAAGATCCTAAGCGTTTTTACAAGTCCTGGGTTGCACCTAGCCGTTCTTCACGATTACAGAATATTAAAGATGTATGAAGTGTGGAGGTTCCAGAAACTCGAAAACCTCTTCACTCCTTATATAGCCACCTTCCTGAAAAATGAAGTTGAGGCGTTAGGATATCCACGAGGTTTTAAGACCGAGGACGAAAAAGCGGCCCATATTCCAGGTTATGGTCACCGTGAAGGGATACAACTTGAACGGGAGCATATCGCACTAAACCCTGGTTAAGTGCTTTATTGCAAAGCTTTGTTTGAACAGCCTTTGGGGAAAAATTGCACAAAACACTGACAAGGGAAACGTGCTGTTGTGCGCAACTCTTTTACTTAGATGTGCACACCTTTCTTTCCTTTTGCAACTTCTGACACCATTTATGTAGTGCCCAACCCGTTTATTTCTTTATGGTGCTGTACACCCTTTTAATTTTGTTAATTCACTTCAATGACACCCTTTAAATTGGGCGCTACCCTTTAATTCTATTTCAAATTATTTCTTTTCGTTCAGGATGACGGCCTATCCACTCGGATGGCCCTTTAAATTGATAGGCGTAAGTTCCTTCGGCGTTCCAGAAGCCAACTTTAAATTTCAAACTTTGAATGTTAATTAAACCTCGGCTTACAAGAGAGGCCTATTGCAAGGTATCTAAAACACACGCCCTCTTATAAAGTTTATTAAATGTCACTCGAAACAGTACATGAATTTAGGAAATTAGTCGGAAGTAAATTTACCAATTTTTCATACAATACAATCCACTTATAAATTCACAGACACAGTTCACAGTTATCTGAATTTAAATCATCTAAATTTACGAATTTTCTGTACAATACAATCCAATTTTAAATTCCAAGAAGAAAGTTAACAGATATTTGAATTTAAATTCTTTATATAGAGGGGCTTTATATTTTCAGGTAACAAGCAGGTAACAACAATGAAACGTCGCGATCGACGAAGAAATTTGAAAAGGTGGGGTACTTACGATGGAGGTATACCGTTACTCTCAATTGTTCTACGTAAAGACCTTAGACTTATCGCTCGCATACAACCAAGCGAAGATCCGTCAATTACAGTGGCTCCCTTTGCCAGCCACTCGACCGGTCATGCACACTAGGGCACAGACGTACCGTTTAACATTTACTTTGGACCAACTTAATTTAAATTTCACAAAATGTTTGGTCTGTTAACTAACAGTAGTTCAGATCTTCTACCTAAGTTCTCGTTTTCCGGTCGCTAACAATGAAATTCTTATACACAAGTTTCGCGTAAATGAATGAAATGCAATACAAGTTCTTAATTACAATCATGAGACAGTTATAATTTCAATTCTAGATTTTTTCTTACACCACAAGCCTAATAGAGTTTATTTAGCCACAGTTAATTACAAGGATGACTACCAACTGACAACAATTTTAAATTTACCTTACAATTCTTAAGGAACACGCCTTCTAGTATTTGAAAACCTATCATACAATTTGTTTCTCTCAAGGCCGTCCCCCCGGAAATCTATTACCTATACATAAGAGAAGAAAGAGTCTTCACTAAGTTTCCCAGGAATCCTGTGCCCCTGATCGGAGTTGGACCCGACTTCCAAGCATAGAATCCTCCTTTTCCCAGGAATACATTTAAACAAAAGTTAACAGATTCGAAGTCCCAATTTTATGACTCACGTCGTGGTTCAATTTTATCAAGCGTCTTCAAATCTGCCTTACAAAAGTCGCACCATCCCGCGAAACGAATCCAAAACTTTTCCGACCCACGAAAGAGGAACCCAACCATTTCGCATATACACCCAAATCCGTTGGATTGCCTTTCCTTTTGGGCCGGGTCTCGGTGATAAACCTCTGTCCCAACGTGGTTCGGCTTTATCATTTCCCTGAGGAGCTGAATTAAAATGGAACAAACGTTAAACGATTTGAAACACTAATTTATTCGTTCATGAATATTTATAAGCCAAACCACCTTGCTTTTAGAGATGTACACAACGAAATCTTAAAACTAAAATTTCTGCACTTATTTTACAAAAGATTTCTGCTTGCAAATTTCATGGTTACGACAGTGCATTTAACTAAAGATTTTGACGAAGTATGGGATTACGCCAAAGCTAACGACAAAGTTATTGAAATTGTACTCATAGATAATACGTACATAGTGCGTTACAATAGGACCAAGTTGGCTACATACACATCCCGCGTCATACGCACATGTATAGCTAGTTTTACGACGTCTTACGAACGCATCAAGCTTTGGGGACTAATGCATTCTCTGGGTCGACGAGTCTTGTACGCCGATACCGACAATGTGGTGTTTACGACGAAGGAAGGTGAATATATGCCTCCTATAGGTGAGTTCTTCGATAAACTCGCTGACAAGATCAAGGAGTATGGGACTGCTTACGCTGACTCTCTTCTTTCAACCGAGCCAAAAACTTACGGAATATGTGTGAAGATTGGGGAAGATTTCAACTACACCGTGAAAGCGAAGGGTATCACTTTAAACCCAGCAAACCGTCAAATCATAAACTTACCTCACTTAAAGATCTGGTGAGTTTAGAACTTGAAGATGGTGATGATACCGCGCCTCCTCACCTGGTTGCGGGAACGCATAACTTTCAAGCTCAAACTCGGCGGTGCGAAGTAGCTTAGAGGAACGAAGGTGTGTCGTAATACCTACAGTAAGCGATATCAATTACCTGGGACCTATGATACTGTTCCCTTTGGTTTTCGTGGAGAATGACTAAACGGCGTACATGTTTTGACTTAATTTATTGATATTTTCTTCAAAGGTTTTTTACTGCTTATTTATTTTACAAATTATTTCAAAGTTTTGACTCTATTTACTTTTATTATTGAATGTTTGTTTACTTGTATTTGTTTTATGATTTAATTAGCTGATGTACTTTAAAAAATATTTTGCGTTTTTAAGCTGTGCATATTTTTTAACGGTGTGTGTGTGTGTGTGTGTGTAACCGGTCTGGACATGAGTTAGAGACCCCGACCAATATATGGATGAGCTTACGAATAGCTGTGCTTGATTTAGATGTCTGTTTAGTCATGCTGTATAGGCTCCGCCCACAAACCGGCGTCATCATCATTCGCTGTGTTTGCCATCGTTAGTAGTTCGCAAACATTGCTGTCGTAGACACCTACTTAGCTGCTGAAGTTTTACTTCTAAGTTTTACCATAATGTGATTATATTTCACTCACGAATTCAACTTTTTAACAACGATGGCTGCCTCTGATATTGCTTAAAACACCTTCGTAAAGTGGTACTCTGTAAAATCTGAATACTCGACGTCCATCCTTTCATGCATCTTTCGAACTTTTTAAATCAACCTTAATTCACGTTAGGATGACTGTTCAGGATGCTCAAGTGCTTCATGGCTATTCTAACGAGAGTATCACAAGGGTTTCGTAATGCTAAAGAAGTCTTGGAGCATGTATCGCAGTTAAGCTATGTTAAAGAATATAACCATAGTGAAATGAAGGACCCGATACTCAATGAAGAAAAACAAACTAGATTACGAAACTCGTTGACGAATTGGACGCCATGTTGCACTTCACCCAGTACATCTTTGCAACAAAAAACGTCAACCTAGTGATTATGGATAATTTAAATTTTTTTTACCACTACATCAGCGTTTACTACGATGAGTTATCCAATGAGGTTATAGCTAAAGGCTTTTGCACCTTTTTAATAGAACTTGGTGACGAATACCTTTTGTTTTCCGGAGTGTAATGGTATGGACACGCCTATTTTTCGAATAGAGCCCCTCACTGTTAATTGAATTAATTTCGAATCATTTAATTTACTAGGTAGTTTTATGTGTACTTTATTCCCCGCTCGAAACTACGTTCTTATGTTGGTGCATATCCTTGCATATTTTGTCCAGCGAGTCCCGAGTCTCCAAGCCATCAACAGCTGGCGCCTCGTTCCTAAGACATACGACTACTCACCACCAGGTCTGCATCATGAACTGAAGCAAGCAGTCCACCTCAGTCCACCGTCAGTAACAAAAGAGATAGAACTACCGCTAAGTAGTATCTTTAACGCTTAATACGCCATAACTGATTCCGAGTCAGTGAGTGTGTTTGAACGTAGCAGTGGCGCAATAAATTATATGCTCGAGACAAATTATAAACGTACAGACTCCACAAAACGTAATGTTATTTATTTGAGTGTTGATGAGCTGTCGAAAATTTGTTGGTTGGGAAGTGGTTGGCTGAAAATTATAAAGTACCAACTACCGCGAGTGCAATAAGAGTAACGATCAATGACCCCCTCATATTGTATTATTGCATGCTAACTGTGAGCCGCGATACGAGTCAACCCTTCGTTGAAACACTATTGATGTGGAAAACTAATCTAAATACCTTCAGCAAAAACAATGTTAATAACGGACTAGTGCCTACTCGTTACCGTTTCAGCTTCAACAGACTATTTGAAATAGCGTCCGCCTTCAACCTGAAACTTTTATTAAATGTACGAGTTGATGATGTGCATTATTTTGACACCGTAATCGAGCATGCCTATACATTTTTAATTAACGATTTATGAAGTGTAGAGATGAACAAGGTGGGAATGGACTGGAAGTTAGAGAATATTTAGAAGATACTTCCCCGAGATGAACCACTCGCTTTGGGGCGCTGGTATAGAGCATTACAAAACCCTCCCTCCCCTTCACCGTTCATCCACAGGAACTCTTTCTTGTATACACTGTAACTGTCGGTACGATTTAGAAGACTTCCTCACACATCACTCTGAGCTTTGAACAGTTTTCAGGTGGAAAAACTGGTGAAAAGAGAATAAATGCTCACTTAGAGCGTGTTGTGTATACATTGACTGTTCATGATAATATTGTAATATCCGACCGTGTACTCGAGCAGGCTTTTGAATCTGTATTCAAAGATTAGGAATTATGATGTTACATCCAATTGTAAGTAGGAACAAAAATAATCCCAAATGAATTTGAGGCTCTGTATATCGAGTATAGAAGGCCTCGTACATTAAACGGGGCACGATTTCTAAAAAGATTTGGTTGTATTATACAAAACAATGAGAGTGTAGCTATTTCCACCATTATTTGCAAGTTTACTAATAAAAAACAATCTCTTGGCATGTTAATATTCTATGCAAGTGTTTGTATCTAATCTTCACTCATTTTTAATTATATCTGTGTATATGGCTTAATAAGATGATGGTCAACCAGGATGGTTTGTGAATTGGTCTGAGTTTTCTCTTGCATAAACTAATAATTGTATTATAAAGATAGAGGTCGGGTAGTTCAATTTCCGATGGTGTAATATCACTGTTATGCCTAAGATAGTGTTGTCGTGGAATCTATACTCTACAATCGTAGTAGCAATGGAGCAGCGTGCTCGTTTTAGACCACTATATATATATATATATATATATATATATATATATATATATTATATATATATATATATTATATATATATATATATATATATATATATATATATATATATATATATATATATATACACACTAATTTTAACTCACATTGAGTTCGAGGTTCGATTTTTGCTGGTGTAATATCACTGTTATGCTTAAGACATTTGAATGTCCGTTTCATGGGATATGTTATGTTCCTTGAATAGTGGACACTCAATTTTGCCAGTTGAGGTTTAAGTTTTGGTTGTTGGCTAAAAATACAATAGTTACCCCTTTTTCTTTGATGTATTCAATCAGACGTGAATACAACGAGTCTTTTGCTTATAAGGTTCTGAATATAGTAGGCTAGGTGTAGCTGTAACCCCTAGATCCTGTCCCAAAGCTGGATCCTATCTGTTTTGCAGATAGCTGGTAACGGAAGCTATATTTTTGGGACCTCTTTGCGAGTGACCCGTTGCCCACGTCGGACTAATATCATGAAAAAGAAAAACTATAGTGTTTGCCATTTACCATTACTTATTCGGACTATAGTGGATTTAATTTTCCCAGAAGAGTTCCTTGTTCCACGCACGGTCTGTGTGTATCATATATATCTGGCGGTACGAAAATAATGCCTCTTATTTTATTTCTTACTAAATATAATTCCAATTACAATGAAAATTACAGGAAATATGCGTACATTCGTTGCAAATATAAAGTTTATTTTTCCACATAGTCTCCATCAACTGCAATGCACTTTTGCCAACGTTGAACCAGGCGCTGTATAGCGGCGTTGTAAAACTCCTTGTCACAACATCAGAACCAGTCACGAACCTTCTTCATCACGTCATTGTCATCCTCAAAATTTTGCCCACATGTTGTCTTATGGTGTCACAGTGTCACTCCATAGACCCTTGCTTGGTTTCGGGGTCATTATGGTGAACCCGTCTCGTCGCCTGTGATTACGCGCGATAGAAATTCCTCACCTTGGCTTGGTAGCGTTCGAACAGTTTCATACAGATGGACTTCCTATTGTCTTTGTGCTCTTCTGTCCACAATCCTGGGATCCATTGCGCACAAATCTTGAAGTATCCGTGTTCCTGTAGGATGCTTATGACAGATTATTTTCCGATACCCACTACCTCACACAACTTGCGTGTTTAATAAGCGTATCAATCCGACTCTTGTTTTCCGGTGTCACTGTGATTGCAGGCCGAACACTTTGAGGCGTGTTTTTGATATCGGCCTTCTCGCTTTTGAAACGCTTTGCTCAACGTCTGACTCTGCTTATGTCAACGGTAGAGTCGCTGTACACATTCTTTCAACGCTTATAAATATCCACTGGAGGAACCTCTTCCGCAGTAAGAAATTCGATAACTGTTTTCTGCTTTGCACGCACATCTAGCGAGGCAGCCATTTTGACAGCGTGGTATCATTGTCACGTGACGGATCACAGCGCCGCTCAACTTAAAATGGGCGGGAGATACAAACCTTTTATTGTGATCTCACGTAGCTTTCCTACGGAATGGGACCATTAATCACCGTCAGTTCATCGCTGGCCCTTTCATTGGCCGTTTCATTGCCGGTTTATATATTATTATTCTTATATATTTATATATTTATTTTAACAAATTTATTTATTTTCACTTTATTTTCACAAATTTATATTATGTCAAAGAATCATGGCGGAGTGCACCCTATATTTTATGCCCTTTTGCCAAATAAACAGCGTGCCACATATACACGAATGTTTGAAATGGTAAAAGCATTGTGACCTAATTTAAAACCACAATCAATTAACTGCGATTAAGAACAAGCAGCTTTTATTGCCATGAAAGATTGCTTTCCGGAAGTGGAGATTAAAGGTTGCTTCTTTCATTTGGCACAAAACATACGGAAGCATTTAGCTGCAATGGGAGCTACCCACTCATACAATAATGATGCAGATTTTGCGTTAAAAGCTAAAATGATTATTGCTTTAGCATTTGTGCCGATTGCTGATATAGACGATTATAGTGATGCACTGGCTAATGAATTGCCGATAGCACTTCAACTCCTGTTAAATTGGTTTGAAGATAATTATATAGGCCGCCTAAATAGACGAGGAAATGGTAGAGTCTTCCATTGTTTCCCCCGGAAATGTGGAATTTGTATCGTCGAACACTGAATGGAGAGGATCGCACCAACAACTATACAGAAGTAGCCCATCGACGGCTTCATGCTGAATTGGGAATGCACCATCCAACCATTTGGAGACGTATAGATGGATTACGTAAAGTACAGAAAGGTCGCGATACCTATTATGAACAACTTGTTGCTGGCTATTGTCCACCAGTGAAACTGAAAAAATATCGTGATGCTGATGAGCGTATTATAAGAATTGTCATTGATTATGGCAACAAAGATCTTTTAGAACATTTACGCGGTCTGGCTCACAACTATCAAATGACGCAATAATTTTTACAAATCATGTCTTGTGAATTATTTTAGTCGTTTTATATGTTTTAATAAAGTGACTTTTATTGAAATTTTGATTTTTTTTTTTTTTTTTTAACTACAAATTTTGACGATGAAGCGGCCGGCGATGAATCGTACTAGACCGGCTTTCCTACGACGTTTTGGTTACGAACTACTGAAAAATAAAAGGCATTACTTTCGTACCGCCCTTCGTGTACACACACACACACACACACACACACAATATTTTCTACATTAGGTTAGGTTACTCTATATTCAATTTTATACTTTTTGGTGGGCCACTTCACTTGGCAGAGCACTCTGGCACGGAGGAAATGAATTGAAAAAGAATGTAAACAAGTAGCAAAAGAAGTAAAAGGCGCCTCAATGAAGATTTAGGAAGTAAGATGAATGATCAGTTTGCGGAGAACAAATTATTTTGAAAGTAAGGAAATACAAAGGTCAGTCTGGTGGAATGAAAAAATGAAAGATAAGAATGGCAGTGTGTTAGTGCATTAGATGAGCAAATACGCGAGTGCTTTAAAGGGTATTTTAGTAACGAATGGTTAGGCTGGAGTACGTTAGGGCTGTGATGTCATGGCTATTGAATGTGTATACATGGATGGGATATTTCATGACAAAGGTAATAATACTAAAGAGACAGGGTAGGGAAAGAGGGAATCTGAATTTAGAAGGGAATGAGTGGTAGTTGTCACATTTGATGTCTGCTGATAGTGTGGCGTTTCTGGGTGAATCAGAAAATAAATTAAAGGAAAACAGTGACAAGTTGTTTTGATGTTTGTGAAGGGAAACTATTGGAAGAGAGTGTACATAAAATTAATTTCTTGTAACATTGAGAGAGGAGAGTCAGTATGTAATATTATTGTTGAATGGAGAAGTGTTACATCATGCGCAGTGAATTTAAATATTTTTTTATGTTTGATTGACAAAAGAGGTACAAGTGAATTGGAAGTTGAAAGTAGAGTGAAGCAGGGAAAGCATTTCATGGGCCTAATAAAAGCCCTGGTGGAAGAAAGTACCTGAGTGTAGGATGCAGCAACGTGTATTGGTGCCAACGCTGATACTCACTATCCAAAAGGAAAGCAGTTGAGTTGAATAATTAAAAAATTGTGAATGATGGAAAACACATTGACCGTATGAAAAATGAAAATATTTGGGAAAGATGTGGAGTGAAAAAAACCATTGGAAATTAGAAAATAGGAGCCTATGCCAAGTTGGTATAGTCACGTGGAAAGAATGAATTGTGATAGAATTGTGAAAAAGATGTGTGATAGTGATTTTGTATATAGGTGTGAGAAATGTAAGAAGACCTCTTAAAAGAGGGAAGGATGTAATTAGTGAATAGACGTGGGATTGATGTAAATGTAGAACAAAAATTGACGAGAAACAAAAAAATTAAAGCGGTTTGTGAGGTGTGCAGATGGAGACATTGACGTTATTCAGTTCACCACTAGAGGTGTACTCCAACCTTGTCACGAAAGGTAATACTGGATTCCCGGTAATGATCCCTATTTTTGCGTAAAATCGATTTGTTTGTTTTCATTCCCCAGTTCGAGCGTCGTGCCCACCCGTTGGAGAATGAGAATTGCATTTTATATTTATTAAAAGTAATTAGAAATGTTTTGTAAATAGTTAAAGTTAAGAGTAAATAAATAATTATAATTGTAATCGAGTGAAACTTAAAATTCATATGTCAAATTGACTGCTGTATTCACATATGGAAGGCATATATTTAAATTGAGAATATTAAAACACTTGATTAATATATGGAAGGCTGCGTCAATACAAACAATTAAATTCAAAGATGTGAAATAAAACCTTTCTTTTACTCAAATCGTTCACCTATATAGTGTGCAGTTGTAACTAATCAAGATTACATACAAGTTCGTGGTTGGGATTGAAATTATACTTCATTCCGTAACACAAAGATGCTTTTTGATTCAATACGTTTTTTCTCATAATGATCGCTATGGGAAGAGCAATTGCTGTAGCTCCTTTCCATGCATCAGATTCCCGTATCGTTTCTTTCAATATATTTTTATGTTGGGCAATTCTATTCTTTGAAGATTTTTCTCTTTGTCCAATGTAGAGCCAACCTCAGTAACGTAGGACTTTATGGCAAGTTTCTGATTAATATATATATACAGGGTGGGCCGTAAGTTTCCATACATAGGAAAAATAAACATTTTTTTATGGACAACCATTTTTATTTATATAATATGCTCTACATGGTTGCCATTGTTTTGAAAACACATTTCAATACGTGTTCCCCACTGTTGATGAACACGCATTAGCACAGTTGACGTTATGCTTGTAATGGCGTTGGTGATACGTTCCTTTAGATGATTTATGTCTCGTATCTTTTCCTGATACACCATGGCCTTCAAGTGCCTCCAAAGATAGAAATCAAGGGGGGTGAGATCTGGGAATCTGGGAGGCCACTCCACAGGACCACGCCGACCAATCCAAGCATCCGGAAAACTGCTGATCCAAATACCGACGCACGTGAAGACCATAATGAGGTGGAGCTCCATCTTGCTGGAAGTAAACTGGGAAGTTACCTTCCTCGTTTAGCAGGGATGGGAAAATCTCTTCTTGCAACATGTTAAGATACCTTTCGGCATTAAGATTTCCACTGACAAAAATTGGTCCAATAATTCTGTCACCCCATATCCCGGCCCACACCATCACTTTACCGGCACCTTGCATCTTCGTCGGACTCAGCCAGTTAGGGTTAGCATTACTCCAATAACGTATGTTTTGCCGATTAACCTCTCCATTGACGTAAAAATTTGCTTCATCAGTAAACAAGATCTTACGTCAAACGCATATTCTTAGGGTATCTGAAACATAAAAACAAACGTTTAATTTTCCCTATGTATGGAAACTTACGGCCCACCCTGTATATAAGCAAACAACCACAGAGAAAAAGGAAAAAAGAAACACGAATTCCGAGCGCTTTCGTGATATATTCACATTTTCTTGTCATTGAAAATGTGAATATATCACGAAAGCGCTCGGAATTTGTGTTTCTTTTTTCCTTTTTCCCTGTGGTTGTGTTTGCTTATTAATAAGATCACTTGTTATTTTGTGATTTTACTGTATATATATATATTATATATATTTGTTATTAGAGGAGAATGTAATTTCAAGAAAACAAAATAAAACTTAGGGATAACTTCAGATGCTTAAATTGTTTATGGTATTGTTACTGATAAGTGGTTTTAACTCCATTCTGCAATTTATTCTTTCATTTCGTTTAAAGTAACCATCAATAAAGGTTTTACAGTAGTGTAATTATTTTCATATCCATGTTTGTATATGCCTAGGGCCCTGCGAATCTGCTAATCACAATTTTTTTTTTTTTTAATCGAATCGAATCAAATCATTCCAAACAATTCGAATCGAATCTCGAATCCAATCAAATGTACACGTATAGATTAGTGTTTCTACACACAATTAGTAATAAACATAAAATTAATTAAATCTTTTTGAGGACAAAGGACAAAGTAAATCCTTCTAAAAAAAATGTATTAAGTATTTGATCATGAGGAGGAACAATGGTATTAAAGTATGATAAAAGTGTTATTGTACAAGAGATTCATTCTCAGTGTATAGATTGAATTATGATCTAAGTAAAAAGAAAAGTATTTATTTACGAAAGTGTTCTTCAAAACAACACTGATGTTGTTTATCGGACTTTATGGAGATTCGAAAATATCGAATCGGAGCCCAAGCTAACGAATCAAATCGAATCCTCTCTCCGATTCGAAATTAAATCGAATCTCGAGGCTTCGCAAGGCCCTAAATCATGTGCTCTATTTCCACATACATACGTACATTAACAAAAATCTGGTTTCCCATTCAATGGACTAGGATGAGAAGGCAGAAATAGCTCGGATGCGAAAGACGGAAGGTAGTGAAAAAGAGAAAAAGTGAACCCTAACGCATACATCCGTTCACACATGCATTCTGGTGGACCAGTGTCTCCCGACCATGCTTAAATTCTACACCTAAGCGGCCCTTCAACACCATGTGTGGCGACACTTCCAGGATTTGTTTATTTCTTCTTCAAAGAATTCACAGCTTACTATTTTCAAGGCACCGAACATTGTGTGTGTGTGTGTGTGTGTGTGTGTGTGTTATTAATTTTCTCGACAAGGAGTTGCTCCGACGCGGCCTAAACTAGAAATAGATCAACAGTCTAGCTGATGTCGGTTTGTCGGGCTAATACCCGTTTCGTTGACAGAACCTAACTCAGCCTATCCCACCAGCGTCCATAGTTCAGTGAGCGAAATGAAGACACTGAGGTTGGGGGTTCGACTCTCGATGGTGCTGGTAATAATAATCCAGGAGTTAGCGCAATGGCCCCATTAGCCTTGCTTGAGCGCCGTGTCAGTCTCTGGTCCTCCTCATTTATTATTAACCCGACGCCCACTGTTGACCACGTGATTTGTTATACCCGGCTTTCGCCAAGTTAATGCAAGTTTAATAAATGGACTATTACTTTGTAAAAATAAATATGAAAATAAATAAGATCTCGTAATGCTTGGAAAGTAAGACAATAGTAGGTATAATGGATCACCTGAAGATCAGGGCCCCAGCCTCCTTTAGTTAGCCTTATAAGGCTAACTAACGAAAATATGACTTAACCTAACCAATCGTCAAGGGCGTACAGTTGACCTGACGATTGGTTAGGTTAAGTCGTGATATTTTCGTTAGTTAGCCTTATAAGGCTAACTAACGAAGGCTGGAGGCCCTGATCTTCAGGTGATCCGGTATAATTACTAGAATATTATACTGTACACATTGAACTATTTGGTAAATAAATTACAAGAGGGTTTATGCTCTTTAACGGATTCGTATAAAGTATCCCATGATAGAATTTACATTTAAGTTTACAGAACATATCGGGTTTGCTTTTGTATTGTATACAGGGTGTCCTATAAGTCCGGTCTTATAGGAAAACTTATTTTAAATTAAATTTAGAAAATTAATACATTGGAGCTGAAACAAATGTTTAAATTGATGTCTTGCTTTGGGACATTTTTTTGTTGCAGGTAGAATAACACGCAGTGGCTAATATGGAATTGAGTTTACACCTGAGGAAAAGACCTTTTCCTCAATAGTGTAACTCATTTCCATATTAACCATTTAGTGTTATTCTACATGCAACAAAAAAGTTTCAAAGCAAGACATCAATTTGAACATTTGTTTGTTATAATGTATTACTTTTTGTAAGTTTAATTTAAAATAAATTTTTCCTATGAAACTGATTTATGGGGCACCCTGTATATCTTGTACGACACTTTCAAAACGAAATAAAAAAAAAAAACTTTATTGATAGAAATAATATATTTTATTACTGTGTGTGTGTGTGTGTGTGTGTGCAATATTGCAATAATTGTAACACAACATACAATTGGTAATTGGAGTATTGTTGTTATTTTTATTTAATTTGATCTTTAAACTTTTGACTTTACTGAGATCTCAGATTAATTAAAAGATAAGCTATAACTTGATAGGTAGATATGATTAAGTAGTATATAAATTTGAGTAAAGAGTATTAATTTAAGATATACAAATGAACTTATAGTTGAATATGAGAGAGAAATTATGTAATACAGTATATCTGTATATGTATCAGGTTGTAACATAAATTCTGCTCGATTAGAAAACGGACGATAGATAATAGAATAACCTCAAGATAATGTGAAATAGTTTTAGAAATGTTGCAAAATACACGCGGCGACAGGTTCGCGCAGGTTTTATCACGATACAGAATGACTTAGGCTAGTGTAGGATTAAGCAGTGCTGTGCTCGTTACTTTATAAATGTAATGCTGTTACCGTTACCACAGTCTAAATGTAACGCCGTTATCGTTAGTTACCATTTTTAAAAAGTAACGAGTAACGGCACCGTTACTCGTTACTTTTAATGAAATGTAAATATATTATATATATGCATAGGTATATTATAATTTATATATACATAAAATATTATATTATATAAACATTCGCTTGTGCGAGTATGTGTTGGTTTGTATCCACTGGTTAATGCATAGGCTATGAAGTCTGTGCATGCCTTCATTGCATTGTTATGACTTATAAGGCATAATATTTTCCAAAAAGTGAAACAAAATTACTGCAAGATTTATTACTAGGAATTGCAACATAACAGAGGATGTAGCATACTATTGGTATTAATTTACTAATGTTAGAATATACCAGAAAAGTTTAGTTTTGCAAAACAATAATACGAAATACTAAAGAAATGAATCAAATGAGTTATTGTGCATGGCAATGATGATTGAAATTTATTAGCTAAATATACAAACTTAAGGACTATTATTCAAAAGATCTTTATTGGCCTTTAAGAAAACAAGCTTCTCAAAAGTTGCATCTAAGAGCGAGCCTCGTTTCGGACGCAGTATATCCTTCCCTACTGAAAAAAACCCGCTCAACAGCGGCACTAGATGGTATAGGAGTGTTAAGTTTAATAAACATAATTTTAAAGTTAGTGGATGGGAAGGATGCAGAGCTAACGTTCCGTGAAGGCCCAGATGAGAGGAATGACGAAACCACTGTTGAACTTAGGTCTCTCCCTGCTCCAGGGTTCTTCGCCTTTTTACTTTGACAGTGCTGTCAGTGTAGGGGGAGAGGGTGGATAGGGGTAGGCTGCCAGCATGCCAACGGCCAACATGCACACCTCGCTCATAGTGAAGGGACAAATTTTTAACGGTTAATGAATAATGAGTGAGGATCGAAAGAAACTGATTGCGAGCTACGATAAAAAAGTAACGACTAACGAATGTATTTCCCTAAAAAAGTATCGTCGTTACTGAAAGAGTTACTTGATTTGAAATGTAGCCGTTACCGCTACCGTTACTAAAAAAGTACCGCGTTACGTAACGGCCGTTACTTGTAACGCGTTACTGCCCAGCTCTGGGATTAAGCTAATGAATATTTTCACTGGTGTTTTTCATACAGTTACAACGCCACCCCTACGATATTACAGTAATTGAAAAAACATGGAGCCCACGAAAGAGCATATTCGACATGTGATGCTGTATGAGTTCCATAAAGGGTCTAACGCTAGTGAATCCGCAAGAAACATTCAGAGTTTATGGAAATGATGATGTGAGCGAATGGATGTGTAGGGGATGGTTTGAGAAGTTCAGAAATAGAGACTTCAGTCTGAAAGATTACACTAGGCAACAAATTTCAACTTTTTTTTGTTACAGACACGTGAACTACTGATTCCTACTAAAGTGGTGATGCTGATTTCAGATCTGATATCAAAATTTCTCTATCACGTCCAGATTTTGTGTAACCGAAAACCCCTATTTTCATTTTTTTTCTCACCCGCTTCTATTACGAAAGCCGTCTAAGCTACTTTTCCGTGCCACGTTTTATGTTAAGCATACTTAAATAATTAGTGAACAGGGATGTCTTTCCTCCTTTATTCTGGCTTAAGACAGACAGCGGAATTCCGCTGGCGGAGTTACCACCCCTGCGCCCAACCATCCACCCAAAGCGCGTTAGTATTTTGTTGTTACTACTGAAAGGCAAATTCCTGTTCTTAAGTGAAACTTTGGTGTGTCCTCTTCCTTTGTCGCTTGTAGGATGACGAGCTCTCCTTCTGCAGGAACCAACAATAATCTCCCATCATATTTGGGTTGAAATTACCTTGGTATCTGTTTTCCATAACTGAGATCTGTTGGTGGAAGCGCTCACCATGCTCGTCACTTACAGCCCCAAGGTTGGCCGGGAAGAAGTCAAGATGAGAATGTAAAAAATGAATTTTCAAAGACATTCTGCATCCCATTATTTCATAAGATTTAAGCATGTTTTCTACGAGTTTACGGTGGTTTTTAGCTTTGTGGTTTCCAAGAAAATTTTTGACAACTTCAACGAAAGATGTCCATGCTCCTAGTTCATTCTCATTTAGGTTAGATGGAAACGATGAGTCGTGGATGACACTGCGGATCTGTGGTCCAGTGAAAACTCCAGCTTCTAGCTTAGCATCTGTCAATATTCCTTTGAATTTATCCTTTAAATATTGGAAACCACTACCTTGATGATCCATACCCTTCACGAAATTTTCATAAGGCCAAGTTTAATGTGAAGTGGTGGAAGATGTACTTTCTGAGGGTCAATAAGTGCTGGGTGTTTCACATTGTATTTACCAACAACATGTTCAGTTCTAGATGGCCAATCATGTTTTTTGTAGTGGTTCTTGTCATCTCTGCTGTTCCATAGACACAAAAAGCACATATGCTTTGTGTAGCCCAACTGTAACCCAAGAAGTAATGATACAACTTTAAGGTCGCCACAAATATTCCATGTGTGGTCCTTATATTTGATGAGTCTTAGCAGCAGTTTCATCGATTCATAAGTCTCATTAAGGCCAGTGGCATGTGCTACAGGTATTGAAGGTTTTTCATTGCCGTTGTGCAGTAATACAGCTTTAAGGCTAGCTTTACTAGAGTCAATGAACAGTCTCCATTCTTTTGGATCATAGCGACAGCCAATCCCTTGCATCAGACCACTGATATCGTGGCAGAAACAAACGTTTTCTTCCTGTAAGTAAAATGATGAAAACTGCAAATGGCGATGGCGGAAATGGGAAACTTTGGTGTTTGGTTGGAGAAGATTAAATTCTTGAAGTCTTGAACCAAGCAACTCTGCCTTTCTTTTGGTAATTCCAAATCGCGCACTAAGTCATTTAACTCCGCTTGACTTAACAAATGTGGGGAAATATTTGCATCTGGAACATATATGCCATCTTTCCCTGTTTCTATATCACTAGCAGAATCTTCAGATGAACTGCTGTCTGTTATCGTTGCTGGTGGAAACTGGTGGTGGATTTGTTTCATCATGTGGTACTGGTTTCATTGCTGATTCGCAGTTTGGGTACGTGATCTTTGATTTGTTTTTCTTTGTGAAACCAGCAATCTTTGTCAAACAAAAATAACAATCATTGAAGTGATTTTTCGGCTCACGCCAAACCATGGGGACTGAGAACGGCATAGCTTTTCTTTTACCATTCATCCAAGCTATTAACATTGCATTGCACTGTGCACAGCAAATATGTGGTGCCCAGTCCCTCTGTTGGTCTCCTAACTTAGTCAAAATAACACTTGTAGGCAAGTTTAATCTTTGTTGTTATGTTTCTACGTTGTGGCTTAGGTGTATATTGTCCACAGACAAAGCAGAAGTTGTCTGGGTGATTTACACAAGCACGTCTATTTGATGCCATTTTGAATTACCATACAATATCTGAAAAAACGTAGAAAGTAATTATTACGATGTGCAAAATAAAAAGAAATACACACCGTAGTACAAAACAAATGCTATAAAAACACACAAGTCACCACAACCTGTCACTTGCTCATCAGCAGAGAGCTTCAACAACCGTTCTGCTTGACTGTCACGTAGCGACTGACCGTTGGGCCGTTGCCCGTTACTATGCTCTTGACTCAGTGTTGCCAACTCGGGATAAATTTTATTTATCAAAATTGTTCGAATTTGTATATAGTTGGCAAAAAAAATTGCTTTAACCTTGAAAAGCAAGTTTCATATTACTGGCATTAAGCCGATTAAAACCAAAATCTGGACGTGGTAGAAAATTTTACTAAAAGTGATTTGCATTTTACACAAAATCTAGACGTGATAGAAAAAATCTAATTATAGATTTGAAATCAGCATACCGAAATTAGCTAGGAGCACCTATTTGGTCTTCTGTAACAAAATCTTTGTTGCCTAGTGTTATCAACGAACAGGACGACCAAATGAGTTAGATGAAGAGTTGCTGAAAGCAACAGTGGAGGAAAACCCAACGGTAACTATAAGAGAACTTGGCCTGCAACTCGGCGTTAGCCATATGACCATTCATCGTCATTTGAAGTGGTTAGGAAATGTAGTAAAGGTTGGAAAATGGGTTCCGCATGATTTGTCACAAGCGAATCTTCAACATCGAATCGATATTTGCACATCACTGCATTCTCGGTAACTGCAGGCACCGTTTTTGAATCGGATCGTGACTGGGGATGAAAAATGGGTCTATAACAATATTAAGCGTCGACATCAGTGGCTTAGCCGTGAAACAAAGCTTGAACCTCAGCCAAGGAATGGACCCCATCCAAAGAAAATTTTGCTATGCGTTTGGTGGGATATGCAAGGAATTATTCATTTTGAGCTTCTGCCAGATAACCAAACAATCACAGCTGAAGTCTACTGCCAACAACTCCAACGATTGAAGATGGCATTACAAGAAAAACGTCCTGCATTAATTAATTGCAGAGATGTTCTATTCCACCAGGATAACGCGCGCCCTCACACTGCTCGAATCACCACTGCCCAATTAGAGGCATTTGGTTGGGAAAAAATGCCTCATCCACCTTATTCTCCTGACATCGCACCTTCAGACTACCATTTATTCAGAAGTCTGCAACACCACCTATATGGACAAAAGTTGCAATCCAGGGAAGATATCGAAGACGAAGTGATCGCTTTTTTTGACTCGAAACCAAGGGATTTCTTTGAACGTGGCATAAAAAACTTTTCTACAGGTGGGAGGAGGTTATAGAAAAAGAAGGGAATTATATTGATGATTAATTTGTCATTGTCCTTTAATTTTTGTTGTGAATAAACTAAAAATTCGAGCAGAATATATGCTACAACCTTATATATTAAATCTTGAAATGCATTATTCATTCAGATGTGATATAAATACAGCACATAGAATTGATAGTTAAGTACAAGAAATGAGGCGAGTAATATGCAGTATGTACACTGTACAGTGGTGGAGGAAAATTCGTCGACGCCCTTGTATGTCTATGTAAGTATATGTCGAAAGCCCATTGGTGAAATTTTGTATGCTGATTGGTGGAAGACGCCGACGAACCTTCCTCGCAAACTGTTCATTTAATTTTAAATTTTTACCAGTATTATTTTATGAAAATAGATTGCAACTTGTTTTAAATGCGTACGGGCTACATTTCAGCTTCTTTTTATATTTTAAACTAAAAAATACAGGTAAGAAGTATAAAGACAATAAAATACTTGCTAAATGTTATAAAAAAACAAAGAAAAATATCCAGCATCGGTGTGAAAATTCTAAAATATTTTATATTAATTAATGTTTGCTTAGGTTCGAGAGGGTATCTAATATTTTCAACTTTCTTCTACATTTTTAATAGTTAAGAGCACTCAGGGACGTGGAAGTACGCACGCCATATTCAAAATCCCAACCTTATTATGATTAGCTATATTGAAGTATGTTTTTTAATACGTAATTAAAATATTCCGCAGTAAAATTAATTGTACAGACCCATAATATGCAACAGTAATTACTTAGCATTTTACTCTTAGAAATTATATATTTCTTTCAGTGGTGTGCCATGGATGATTAATGTACAAAGTGTCCAAGAAATAATAGTCCAAAGATAATTGGTTATATTTTTCTTATTAATCAATATACAGGGTGGGCCGAAAGTCTGGATCCATAGGAAAATATTTATTTTAATAGATAAATTACAACAAATGGTAAATACTTAAAATGAATATCAACTTTAACTCGTAAATGCGTATCCGTGATACTGTACAGTAGTTCGTACTCCAGTATAAATACTCAAATACTTTTTTATTTCAGCCCAAAAATGGCTTCGAATCTAACAACAGAAGACCGGGTAGAACTTGTGCTCATGTACGCAAGACAGGGCGCTACACAGAGAAGTTGCTACCGAATTCAATAGAAATCATCCTGATAAGCATCCAGTAACACATGCGACTGTTGGCAAGTTGTTTAAAAGTTTCAAAGAAACAGGAAGTGTACATGATCGACGGCGTTCTGGTCGTCCAAAAACTGCAACTGATGAAAATACCTCTGCAATGGTATGTGAAACTTTAACGAATAGTCCAGTAAAGTCAACAAGAAGATTATCAAATGAAACACGCATCTCGAGAACGTCAATTCGAAGAATTATTAAAAATCATAAATTCCATCCCTAAGTGTCTCGATGTCAGAGGCCGCCAATTTGAGCATTTGTTATAATTTGTTGTTTATACTGGAGTACGAACCACTGTACAGTATCACGGATACGCATTTACGAGTTAAAGTTGATATTCATTTTAAGTATTTACCATTTGTTGTAATTTATGTATTAAAATAAATATTTTCCTATGGATCCAGACTTTCGGCCCACCCTGTATATACACATTATACATGTTTGTTTACATTTCCAAACTTTTCAAATTTATAACAATTTTACATGATGAAAATGGCCACTTCGATCACCCGACTTAACCCTTTTTGGATTCTTATCTATTGGGTATGTTAAAACGCTTGTTTTTCGTGACAAATCAAGGCATCTGTCAGAACTCCGCAGAAGAATCAGAGAGGTTATTGGATTAATTTCGCGAGAGCTTTCTACTAATGCTAAAATTGAATTAGAGAGTCGTATACGCACTGTAGGGACGAATGAAGTCATTATATGGAAGTGTTCTAAATTTGGAAAGTTTGGAAATGTGAACAACTAATGTATATATATATATATATATATATTATATATATATATATATATATATATATATACATACACATACAGGGTGTCCGAGAATTATCTGTACAGGTTTTGGCTGTTATTAAAAGTCAACCATGAAGTGTAGAAATTCCAGTGTTGTCCCATTTTACAGAGAATCTCATTAAGTTTTTTCTGATACCAAGTTTTGACAAGTTTATTAGAAATTCCAGTGTCCGAAAATTATCTGTACAATTTCATCTTTTAATAAAATTCTTGATAACACACGTAAAATTCTTAAACAAGATTATTTAGAATCTGTATTTTCAAAAGTTTCTTTTATTAAAGTAACGTTGTTACAAACATTCGATATGTGCACCATCAGTGATTCGCAAAACATCCAATCGATAATCTAAATGTTGCCATGTACGCTGCAGCATATCCACATCAATTCGCTCAATAGCATCTGTGATTCTTGCTTTTAAATCATTAATGTCTGTCACCCGTGTACAAAAAAGAAAGAACTTGTCAAAACTTGTTATCAGAAAAAACTTAGTTTCTCTGTAAAATGGGACAACACTGGAATTTCTACACTTCATGGTTGACTTTTAATAACAGCCAAAACTTGTACAGATAATTCTCGGACATCCGGTATATATATATATATATATATATATATATATATATATATATATATATATATATATATATATATATATTGTATGTATATACTGATTATTGAGAAAATATAACGACATTTTTCAGCATAATTTTTTGTACACCCTGTACATTCAACAGTAACGGCTAATATGATCCTAAGGTATGGGAAAACGGTTTTGCAGTATTTGATCACTTTTGGGTTTGTATTTTAAGTAAAATTACTTTGCTGCAAACACGATCTAGGGGGCTACTGGGAGGGCGAGTGTAACTAAAATCTTCACTGGTTTTCCATGAATGTGTATCTAAATTTGGGGCAGCTTACCCTAGCCATTTAGGTCGGGGGGGCTTCCCCTCCCCCCAGTGCGGGGAACTGGGAGGGGCGGGTATGTTACTAAAACCTTGCCTTCTCCCTTAATGTGTGTACTAAATTTGGTGCAGATTATCCTAACAGTTTAGGCGTGTATAAACGAACATATAACAGGCAGGCAGACAGCAGACATCATCATCATCATCCCTTACATATATATAAATAAGACATAAAGAAAGTGAATTTATATAAGCGAATTATATGTAAGTAAATAAGGTTTCAATAAAATACGGTTCCGTGTTTCAACAATAACAATTATGAAAATTAAATGGGAATGATTTTAATCTTCATTTAATTTATTTATGCGCCCTTTTGCCCTTTATTATTGCTTCGGATAAACAAAGCGTTCAGCGTAGCATGCTTTTATTGCATAAGGGTTTTGGCTCCGAGTGATCAGACGGATAAGCCAGTTTCGCCCGACCTATCTCGTTACTAGTGAAGAAGACTCAATTTTTATGGGGCGGGAAGCGAACAACTGCGGAAGAAGTGCGTGGAAATCATATAGACGGTTTAGATTGTTATGCGGTAACCTACGAATCGATTTTTCTTTGTAGTTGTTAATAATAATAATAATAATAATAAAGATCTCGTTGCTTGTAAATAAGGTTCTGCGAAGTATAAGTAATATTGCGCTTCCATTATCGTTATTATCCTATAAATATATGGACATCAGCTTTAGTTTTAAAATTATACATAAGAAAATACTTTAGAACAGACCGTGACTAACTCTTTAAGAAAGGAGAGAGAAATGAGGTCATGTGTGTGGGCGGTTTCTCGAGCGAGCAAATATTTCCAAAGTTCGCAAAAATTTACTCTATTTTTTCCATGTTGCCCTCTGTATAGTGTATATATTACATTAATGTTGTTGTTTTTAGTGTTTACTTAAGGGGAACTGAGACCCGTTTCAAGTTAAAATAAACGACAAATGAATTTTGTTCAGTACTTTACTCGTTAATCTACGTTAATTAGGATTTAGTTTTGCTTGTTTAGGATTACTTTTATTTTCAAGTAACAATCCATTATTTCTTAGCGTATTAATTTTTATTATATGTGCAGGACACGTTCTGCTTATTTGTATACAAAATATTGAAGTGTAATGTAATTTATGTCAGCTTCTCCAATTTATATATATATATATATATATATATATATATTATATATATATATATATATATATTATATATATATTTCCTTTTAACCAACATTTCAGATGTTCCGTGCGATGATTCCTCATTTCATGGAGTCAGGCTTGTTGCCCCTCCTCTTCAGTTGGCATGGGGAAGTAGAGAGTTGTTTTTTTGCGCTCTCCACTTTACACAGCCAGGTACTCCTGGCTCATTTGGAATTGTTTTGAGCCAGGCTTTTAATCTTCTTTTGAAGATATTAACTACTATACCACTGGTGTTCCTTAGTTCCTTGGGCACCTGGTTGAACAGTTTTGTCCTCTCACAAGAAGACTATTTTTCATCAGGGTTGAGGATGAGTTCCCTGTCTGGCCCTTAATTTGGAAACACGACACATTCTGCTTTTTCTATTTTCCACTGATGTTTGAGTGATTATAGGGTTCGAAGTAAGATTAGGGGCTAGTTCCTCCATTATTTTCCAAGTGTAAATAATGGTGTACTGCTCTTCTTCTTATATACAACTTTAATTCACGTAACCTTTCCCAATAAATTAGTTCTTTGCATCCATTGACCTTGTCTGTGAAGCTTCTCTGAATCCCTTCTAGTTGACTAATGTCTTCTTTTTTATATGGGGATGTTAAGACCGAACAGTATTCCAACTTGTGTATGCTCAGCGTTTTTAATAGAGAAATAATTATATTCCTATCCCTTCTTTTTAAAGGTTCTCAGGACCTATTCAGTTATTCTTATTGCTCTATTTACTGCGATCTTATTTATTATTATCATTTTTTTATTTTTTTTTTCAGATTTTGCGTTATCAGTCATTGCAATACCTTACTCTTTTGCTTTAGAATTTCTCTGAATTTCCTGTCCATTTGGGGTATAGTATTCTGTGGATTTTAAGTCCTCCGTACCCTAATATCATAGTTGAAATTTCCCAGTGTTAAATTTCATATTATTGCCTTCAGACCAATTGTAGATTCTGTTTATATCTGTTTGTAGAGATCCTATATCTTCTGTGTTTCTTATTTTTCTACTAATTTTTGTGTCATCGGCAAAGGATGTTACTGTGCTGTCACTGGTAACTTCCTCATCTATATCAGTTAGCTTGATTATGAAGAATAATGGAGCTAATACTGTTCCTTGTGGACTGAGTTAAGGACCTCTGACTCCGATAAAAATATTCCTTGAATTGTAACGACTTGCTGCCACTTACTGGGGAAATTATATACTCGTTTTCCTACTTCTCCTGTTATTTCCATAATTTCAGTTTATGTACTATGATTCCATAGTCACGCTTGTCGAACGCTTTGGCAAAGTCTGAGTATATCACATCCCATTAGTTTTCATTGTTTTCGAATGCATCAGTAATTTGATAATCAACGTGGATTCCGGTCAGGAAGATCATGCCTATCATTTAATTTTTCTCTAACTATTCTTTCAAATATTTTGGTGAGATGAGATGTAAGCGACACTGGTATAGTTTTTAGCCTTGGATCGATCTCCTCCTTTATATATTGGAACTATGTTCGCTTTTTTTCAGTTTGCTCGGTATTTCTCCCGTGTCTAGTGATCGTCTTCATGTGTAATATAGGGTCTTAACGATTTCATTCCTGGAGTTTTCAATTAGTGTGGCATTCCATTTATCCGGGACTGCTGCCGAGTGTGCTTATGTGATATCTCTTGTGAAGTCAAAGTCCGTCATACTTTTTCCTTATAACTCTTCTTCAGAGAAAGCTTTTCTATCACATATTAGTTTATCAGTTTTGGTGATACTGAAAGGTGATTCATACTGAGCTCTTAATATTTCAGATACTTCTTTTAGATCATCGGTTAAAGCATTTTCATTTTTCAAAGGTCCGATAGTCGCGTGATTTTTGTCTTCCTTTTTGCAAAATTCGAGAAGTATTTTGAGTTAACCTTTATCGCTTTTATAACGTCGTCGTCGTCATTCCCTGTATGGTTCTCAAATTAGTCCCTGTATTACGCAATCTACCTACAGTGGCACTCATAAATATTCGTTTAACCCCAACCTATAATATAAAACATCAAACAATTTGAGGAAAGTAAAAAAGTTAAAATGCAAATGTTTTCGTACATTTATTTACAAAATTATTTAATACTTTGTGTGTCCACCTTTTGCTTGAATGGCTTCAATGATTCGTTTTGGGTATTTTTCTACAAAGTTTCGGTATCTCAGTAGAAATTTTAGCTCGTTCTTCCGAAGAAAATTGCTGTAATTCTTTCAGATTTGAATGGTTTCTCTTGCGAACAGCTTTTTTTTTTAAATCAAACCATAAATTCTCGATTAAATTTAGATCTGGGCTTTGACTGGGCCAGTGGGCCACTCGAGAAGCTTGAAATTCTTTTGTTGAAACCATTTCATGATGCTTTTACTAATATGTTTTGAATTATCTTGTTGCAGTACCCAACTGCAACCCATTCGCAACTCCCGAACTGAAGGGGAATACATTTTCTTCAAAAATTTCCTGATATTTCTTTGAATTTAAGATTCCATTGATGATGACAAAGCATCCCTAAAGAAGCAAACTACCACCACCATATATAATCATAGAAAGAGTTTATTTTCTCCTCCAATGCAGTATTTGATTATCGCCAAACATACTGTTGCTCGTTGTTCCCAAGTATTTCAACTTTGATCTTCTCTGTCGAGAGAACTTTCTTCCAGAATGCAAATCCATCATTTTGATGATCCTTGGCGTACTTACTGTTTTCGTAACAGAGGTTACTTTTCTTCGTGCAACTCTTTCATGCAGACCATTCTTTCTCAATGTACAACGTACAGTAGAGGGATGGACATCGAACTGAGATAGTCTTAATGTTTGGTAAATATCACTTGCAATCACTCGTGGATTCCCAGCAGCAATTCTTCTCATCTGTACGTTCTAAAATCTTGCAAGTAGTCCACACCTTGGTCGAGTTTTGACTGTTCCAAAGCCTTTCCATTTCTTCATAAATGCAGCATCTGTCGTAAATGGAATTTGAAGTTCTCTTATCTTCCTATAACTCTTTCCAGACTGGTGTGCAGCAATAACAAATCTCTTAAGATCTGTTTTCAGCTCTTTACCACGACGATCCCACTGCTTACTATTGTCTTGTACTGTCATCCGTCTTCCTTGAAAATTCAGAGGGGAAATTTTATTATTCAGAATTACCAACGGTCTCTAATCAACAAACAGTGAACTACTGATAATTTTTAAAAATTCTTCAAGCCTAAGGTGAACACACAAAGTATTAAATAATTTTGTAAATAATGTACGAAAATTTTTGTATTTCAACTATTTTTTATTTTCATCAAATTCTTTGATGTTTTACATTATATGTTGGAGTTAAACTAATTTCTTTGTTTAATTTTTCCAAACGAACGGTAAACTTTTCATAACTATTCTATGCATGGTACAAAAGATAAGGATGAATATAACTGAAATATTTTTATTTACGAATACTTATGAGCGCCATTGTATAATCTCCAGTTTATCATTTAATATTTTTTTGATGTTGCCTTTCCAGTTTCTTAATTTTACAGTCACCCTTTTTCTCTTGCTGAACATTAACCTCTTTTGTCTCTCGAACCTGCTTCTTTCTTTTTTGTTTTCCTGGGACACGTCTTTCCTCAATTTCTAGCATCTTCCCTTCTAGGGTTGTTAGCATCTCTTCCGTTGTCATGTCCTTAAAGATAGTTCTCCAGTCTATTACCTCCTTGCTGGATGCAATACCTTCCCATTTTATATCCTTTGAATAAAAATTTAAAAATTTGAATTTGCCTCTTTCTGTAGCGCGTTTTTTTTTCCTTCCCTGTTGCTTTTATATTGGTTATTTCAATAATGTTGTGATCTGATATTATAGTTGTGGATATTTCTGTTATCAATTCGTTTGCTGTTTGTGAATACCAAATCTAGACAGTTGTTTTTTTCTTATACTTTCCGTTATTTCTTGTGTGAATAAAAATTCATCAGCTAAAACTAGCAGCATTTTTGCCTGATCCTGGTCTTTCCGTGTGCCTCCCTTGGTCTTAGTTTATACATACAGTATATTTCTTCCGATCCTTTTATATTTTATAAGTGGGAAGTTAAAGTCGCCGCAGAGAATACTATTTGGGGTTGGGGAGTGTAGAGCTTTCATCCAGTTCCTGATCTCTATAATGGTATCTGAGAATTTTGTAGTTGGAGGGTTCGGGGGACTATATATTACAATTAGTTCCATGCTTGATTTTTCAACTGTGTTTTTGGTACTAATTCTACGTAGTTGTTTGGAGTACTTCGTAATTTCTGCCATGTTTTTCGTGTGTATAAATAGCACATCCTTCTTTTCGTCTTACTTTTCTGTGGGCTCGAAGTATGTTATAGTTGTCAATTTGTATTTCTGTTTTGTCGATACAAAACTCGCAGTTCGCCTGGCAGTCCTTCAGATGAGTTTCCGTAATGCATGTAAAGTCTGCTCTTGTTTCTTGCGTGAGTTCTTTCAGGTATGTGGCTTTGTCCAGGGAATAGTTTGGTTTTAGGTCCTGTATGTTGGCTAGAATTATTTTTATTTTTTCGTTTTCAATTTCTTTATGTAGTTCAGATTCGTTATCCCGTGGTGGTGCATGTTTTGTTGCCCTGTAATCATCTGAGAATTTTTCCTTTATCTATTTCGATACATGTTGTCCCGATATCGAATGTAATTTCTTTCTGCATTTATTCTGTACGGCTCTAGGATCCCCGTTTTGTTAACTGTCTTTGTATTCGTTGAATGGTATTTAGTAGCTGAATTGTGTTGGCTACACCTAAAATTTGGTAACCCTGTTTGCTGATGGTTTTGGCTGCTCAACTGTCGTGCTCCTTTGAGGGTGGTGGTAACAGCACCTTTGTCCATACTTGCATCTCCCGTATCTTGCATAAGTTTTGCGGATATTAAGGTGGTGGAACTCGCAGTTTTTTCAAACTTACACTATCTATTTTTGTAATAGAAGTTACAGTAAGTGGGATGTGCATAGATGCATTGCCCATCCCCGTATCTGCTATGCCCTTTTGCATAATATTTGCATACGATATCCTCTACTTTTTTGTTTTCATCATCTTTTTGTCATTACCCTCATTTTGGTGATTTCACCACATCACAGACTGTATTTGTTTCTTTCCCTCTACAATGTCGTCTTCTTTTCGTGTTATATATACACACATTAGACGAAAGCGCTTGAGCACCATTTTGTGTTTCCTTTCCTTCGTGGTTTTATTCATCATAAATATTTTTCACGTGTTACCTTCGTGAAATAATTTTCATATATATATATATATATTAGGGTGACACTTATTTTCGAAAGTTTGAATTTTTATCGGGACGGGCGCGTTTCTGGTTCCATTTTGTCAAAAAATATCGTGTGTAAAATATTTTTGAAATAAAACAATATTTAGAACTGCCTCAATACGGTCAAAGTTTGTATATTTTCTCGAAAAGTAGAAATTTTAGATCATGTTCTATGCCTCTAGCAAATAAAATATCACTTCTAGTTTGTTCAAGCTACTAATCTTGACCTAAAACATATAACTGGACTTCATACTTTCAACTCTAGGTCCCCCTCAACTCGAGTATTAGCCCCTCAAGGGGGGGGGTATCATGGGCGCCCATCTCCCTCTCATTGTTGCCTACTTTGCAGAGGTCACGGTGGACTTGCGGGCGGTTGGGAAGTCACAGCGGTGCTTCTCGACCACTTGTAAGAGGAACTGCCTTTGGTCTTCACTCTTGGTAAGGGCCAGGTTGAAAGACTGCATCAACGCCACCCCGCGCTCCGCGAAGTCATTGACAACTTGAAGGGCCTGGACTCGGCGGGATGCGGCGATGAAGGCTGGGTCCGTCCGCCACTCCTCCGGATCCTTGAGCAGGAAGGCGGTGCTGATGTCCAGAACCTTGAAGAACTCCTTTGATGTAGTCGTTGTGAACTTGGCCAATGTATTGTTGGCGATTGAGGCGGTGGACAGGTCCACATTGATACGCCGCGGGGGATCCTCCGATCCTTCCTCTTCTTCCATCGCTTTAATCATCTCCCTCTTTGTCGCCAAGTCGATACCCTCGTCGAAGATGGCCAGGGTGACGAGGCGCTCGCTCAAGTACCATAGGTGCCTGGCGAAGACTGTCGCCGTCGCCTTGGCCACCGCTGAGTCCGGATAATAGACGAGGGCCTTGAGCAGCGCGAGGTCCGCGGCGGCTGGGGCCGTTGCGGGAGCGGCGCTTTGTACCAGGCCGTCACGTAGATGGACACGGCGAAGATGGTGAATCGCCGGATTCCAGCCGCTTCGCCTGACGACATCTGAAACTGTTCCCGGAACAGGAACAGTTTGATGGCATAGATGACTTTTGCCATCCAGCGCGCGCGATGGAAGGCGCCGGGACGAGCGAACCGGGCACCCCGCTTGTTCGGACCGCCCAGCACAATTACAGAGAGCTCCAGAAGTTCCCTGTAGTCATCACGTGGATGTTGACCGTCGAGGAGGCGGCTGAATTCGATCAGCAGGTCGTCGCGGGCGTCCTTCAGGTGCTGCGGCATGGTTCCATCCTCGAAGGGCTTCGCTTTGGTTTGATCGATGAAGTCCCACTGGGCGGCGAATCGTTTGAACAGAGGATGTCAGGACCAGTAGAGGGACCGAGGCACGCCGTGAATGCCTTCTCGCACACCAGTTCGTGGATGTGGTGGCGGCAAGCCAAATGAAGCACTGTCTTCTCGAGTTTCTGCTCAATGATATAGCAAGCTCCTCCTGAGAGTCCTGTGTTTGAGGCGGTGGTGTCAAAAGAGAGGGCACAGATCCGTCCCTTGATGTCCCAATCCTCGAGGGCAGAGAGGACGGCTTCCGCCATGGCGCGGCCGGTGCCGTCGGGGAGGCTGGGCACAGCCAGAAGCTTGTCGACGTTCTCCCTAGACACCAGAACTGGAAGGCGATCTTCAGCGGGCCTCCGTCAGCCGCTGGTACGATTTTCCCGTCCCAGTGAACGGTCAGCGGCACAGTAGGATGGAAGGCTGCCTTCATTTCCGCTGCTGCCATAGCACGGAACTTTGCTCGGTCGCGGCGGGAGGATTCGCGGTTCAAGACCAGCTCCTCAGGGTCGTGGCCCAAGCTCCTCGCAGCCGCCGACAGCAAAAAAACACCTTCTCGGTCGGTAAGTTTCGTCCGATCCATCGCTGCGGAGAGATCAGGGGTGATCATCTTTTTCGACGCGCGGAATCGCTTGGGTGGTAAAGGGGTCGTAGATGCTTCTGCATTCGACGTGGACGGGCCCGGGAGAGAGCTCTTCCTCTTCTTCTCGGCGACGACGCCGTGTCGGTGACCGAGTCGGGCTGCTTGCACCTGAGCTGGAGCTCGATGCCAGTTCGACGAGTTCTTCTCGGCTCTCTCTGTTTGCCCTTTCATCATCTTGCCGGCGGCTCCTTTCCGCTTCCTGTCTCCTCGCACGCTCCTCCTCAGTGTGCAGCGTCATGTCACGTGTGGAGGAGATGCGGCCGCGCCGCACCTCGGCCCTTTGTCCCGTCAGGAACTCCCTGTCCTCTTCGATTGTGATCATCGACATCGCCTGTTCGTGTGCGATGTCGAAGAGGCGGTCAAGGGATGAGAGGAACTCGGCCTCGTTCCTGATTTGGGTCACAGTGCGCCGTTTCGAGTTCTTGTTCAGAGCCCGCCACTTCTCGTACATTCGGAGAACCTTGTCCCTTGCGCGTTGGTCTTTCTGCGTAGGAATACGGGACCGCTCCCAGAATTCCTTGACTGCGGTCACTGTCTCAGCGGCTGCTTCCTTGATCGGCTTCTTGACGTCAAGGTGAAGGTGGAAAAAGTACTGAAGCGCCTGCTTTCCCGTAGGCAGCATGCTTCCTGTGATGCTGTGGTCCACGGTCCCCAGGAGATAGACTGCTGTTTTATGTAGATCTTGTTGCCGAAGCCATCACGTCGTTTCAGAACTCACTGAAAAAGAGAATGAAACACTGTTAGTGTTGGCAAAACTCGTCCCAACCCATTTTCTACTTAGAATAACATGTTCTTTCGCCTGTATCAATATTTGGATAAACTCGTGTTACACCCTGTATAATACCTCATTTTAGTCTTCTGTACACCAGTGCGGAAGACTAAACCAACGACTCTGACCGTCCGTCTGTCTGTCTGTTATCATTTTTCAACTCAGAAACTACAGCAGCTATCGAAACGAAAACTGACATGATAACAGAACGCCATGAGTACTTTTCGACAAAAGTATAAACTTTGACCTCGTTGAGGCAGTTCTAATTATTATTTTATTTCAAAAAATTTTTACACACAATGTTTTTAGACGGAATGACACCAGAAATGCGCCCGTCCTGATAGAAATTCCCAAAAAATGAAAAACACCCCAAATAAGTGGCACCTAATATATATATGATGCAAACCCACAAGGAAAAAGAAAAATGATTCCAAGGCCTTCGTGTATTCAGAAGTACACCTCGTCAGGGTGTCATTCTCTGACGAGGTGTACTTCTGAATACACGAAAGGCATTGGAATCATTTTTGTTTTTCCTTGTGGGTTTGCATAATTCATTCATTTCACGTGTTTAATTGTGAAATTCGTCCCATATATATATATATATATATATATATATATATATATATATATATATATATATATATATATTAAACATAGACCGTGCATGGAACAAGGAACTCTTCTGGGAAAATTAAATCCACTATAGTCGGAACTATAGTTCGGACTATAGTGGATTTAATTTTCCCAGAAGAGTTCCTTGTTCCATGCACGGTCTGTGTTTAACATATAAGTTTCTCAGGGGACCATTCTGAGTTTGTGTATATATATATATATATATATATATATATATATATATATATATATAACAGGGTGGGTAAAAAAAGTGACCCCTTAGAGGTTAACTCTCATATTAAAAAAAGTACGGGGACTAGAGCTCCGAAACTTCATAGATGCTTGCTTACCTTAGCATGTTGTTCGTCTTAATTAAGAATTTGCTCGATCTGTCTCCCTTCCTGCTCAACGCAGGCCTCCAAACGTGGACACCACTGACCAATAAACCTGTTTACATATCGTTGAGACACCTCCCAGCCGAGCAGAATTCTTTCGCATAATTCATCTATGTCTCTTATATTGGTACCAGGGATGTAAACTTTGGACTTCAGGGCTTCCCAAACACCATAATCTAGTGGTGAAAGATCGGGGCTACTAGCCGGCCACATAGTGGGTTCGATGAAATCCGGTGTTTCGTTCTCACGAAATGTGACAGTTTGGCGTGCTCTGTGAGCAGGGGCTCCATCTTGTTGGAAAGTATATCTTTCACTCTATCTAATTGATATTCGACGAATTAGTGGTGAAAGATATACTTTCGAACAAGATGGAGTCCCTGCTCACAAAGCACACCAAACTGTTACATTCCTTGAGAACGAAACACCGAATTTTATCGAACCTGATATGTAGCCGGCTAGTAGCCCCGATCTTTCACCACTAGATTCTGGTGTTTGGGAAGCCCTGAAGTCTAATGTTTACATCCCTGGTACCAATATAAGAGAAATAGATGAATTATGCGAAAGAATTCTGCTCGGCTGGGAGAAGGTGTCTCAACGATATGTAAACAGGTGTATTGATCAGTGGCGTCCACGTTTGGAGGGCTGCGTTGAGCAGGAAGGGGGACAGATCGAGCAACTTCTCAATTAAGACGAACAACATGTGAAGGTAGCATCTATGAAGTTTGGGAGCTCTAGTCCCCTTACTTCTTTTTAATATGACAGTTTACCTCTAAGGGGTCACTTTTTTTACCTACCTTGTATATATATATATATATAACCTTTGGTTTAGCTTCCGCCCGAATTGTTCATTCTGACGAAGGTCAAACTTCTCACCCCACCTTAGACCTACAGTTTAACGTTGAGTCCGAACCACGCCCCACCAGCAGCCCAACGTCTTAACCACTATGCTACCCAGGGTACCCATTTATCTACCAACTAATTTTTTTTAGGGCCGCTTCACTTGAGCGTATTTTTGTTACGCGCGTCTGTTTTTCTAGAAGGCATGTGTTCACACAGACATATTGTGTCGCGCGCATCACCTCAGTTCGCCTGCATCTGTTCGTGATGGAAGACGTAAACAAGAGAATTGTTTGTGTGTATTTGGTGAATAAGGTTATGAAAAAGCAAAGACGCGCGTTAGGAAACGCGCGACAAAAATACGCTCGTGTGAAGCGGCCCTTACTGTGTGGAAAGATGAACAGCTGGGTTTTGATGAGCGCCGCCTGCCGTCACCGGGTCTCGATTCCGGGGCCGATGGATTCGTAGTCAGCGACGCTGAGCACTACACCACCGAGGCGCATTATCTATATACAGGGTGTCCCAGAAGTCTGGACTCAGGGAAAATAGACATTATATTTTTAAAGTGAAACGAACACATTTCTAATGTTAGTTTTACCTATTTCAGGAAAGAAAATACCCTGATGGCTCAGTATACCAGTCAAGAGAAGGTGGAACTGGCATTGCTACATGTTTCCAGAAAAAGCCAGAGGCTGGCGTGTTCGTGAAATAATTGACATACCTCCCTCTGGCTTTTCTTGAAACATGTAGCAATACCAGTTCCACCTTCTCTTGACTGGTATACTGAGCCATCAGGGTATTTTCTTTCCTGAAATATGTAAAACTAACATTAGAAATGTGTTCGTTTCACTTTAAAAATATAATGTCTATTTTCCCTATGAGTCCAGACTTCTGGGACACCCTATATATACAGTAGGTATGTATCAAGGGTGTCCAACCTTATTTTATGAAGGCCCATATTTCAATTAATGACCCACACCGAGGGCCAGTGTGCAAATTTTAAATATATATTTTTTTTAATTAAATTGTATTGAAATAAAATATGACATTAGATAATGAATTTTCAGTATCTGCTAGCCGGGTTTGATACACATCTTTGGTGGGCCGGACTCTTGCCCGCGGGCGGTATGTTGGACAACCTGTGTGAAAAATGTTCTGCCTCAAAAATAACTATCTATACAGTAAGTACTTTTGAGGCAGGACTTCTGACTCACTCTGTATATATATGGCTAAATCGCCAAGTGGCGCCAATTATAAACCACCTATTTAACCAATTAAGACCCAGGTCGAACTTTGTAAAAAAGTCGGTTTCTCTTGTATGACCTACTTTTTTTGAGGTTAGGTTGTGCTAGATTTGGTTAACCTGAGTTAACCTAACTTGAAACGAATGTGTGTGTGTGTGTGACGTCTGAGGAAGCGTACGAGACAATTTATTTGACTTAGTGTTTTTTAATTAAAATCCTAACGCGGGTGAAGTTAAAAAACAATAATTGTATATGGTAAATACGGTGAACTTTTTCATAGAATTCCCCCGTTTCCTTTCCATACGCGAAAGTGATTAAAAATTTTAAAATATAAAATATGTAATCTGTTCATCCTACTGTTTAAAATATGGTCACGGAAGAAAATTTACGCATGTTCAACCAACATGGACATTCATGACTATAACCTTTGGTTAGCTTCCGCCCGAATTGTTCATTCTGACGAAGGTCAAGCTTTTCTCACTCCACCTTAGACCTACAGTTTAACGTGGAATCCGAACCACGCCCCACCAGCACCCCAGCGTCTTAACCACTAGGCCACCCAGGGTACCCATTTATCTACCAACCACTTTCTTTGTGTGGAAGAATGAACAGCTGGGTTTTGCTGCGCGCCGTCTGCCGTCACCGGATCTCGATCCCGGGGCCGATGGGTTCGTAGTCAGCGACGCTAACCACTACACCATTGAGGCGCATTACCATTTTATATATGTATATATATATAATCATGCAAAAGATTGGGAGTGCTGAAACTTTTGTCGTTGTCCTCCTTAGCTGATGTTTTTCCGTGTCTCATCTACCCTGTGAGCAATCCAGCATGCTCTCAAACACACACTTCTCTGACTATTCCTCACTACACATGCATGCATCTCACATACTACTAAATCTTTTCAAAATAAAAAAAAAGATGGCATTGACCTCAAAAGTCTCCGAATCCCCTGGGGACCATAATACCATAAATGTCCCCACTTCTAGCTTTCCCACTGCTAATACCTGAAACGCGGATCCGGGCAGCGGGTCTGGTTCTGCTACTGCTCATTCGAGATGTTCTGGGTCTCTGCCCGATTCACTTTTCGTAAACTTCTACAACATTCGTGACCGTTCCTCAAATTTCCAATCTGTTGAACACCACCTCTACTCTAAACCTCCTCTTTTCCTCACTGAAATTCAGGGTATCTGCGACGACTGACAGCAACACCCTTTCTCAACCCTCCTACTGTACTTTCTCTATACTCAATTTCATTCCAAAGGTGGATGTTGTGTATATGTACGCAATGACCTAACTTGCTCTCGTATTCCTGAACTCGAATTTTACACCCTCTCTGGCTACAGCTTACATGGCAATCTCAAAACTAAATACATCTGCGCTGTCTACCTTTCTCCTTATTCTACTGACGATCTAAGCTTTTTAATTATCTCGCTTCTAAATTGGAATACATTCTATCCCAATCTCCTTTTGCTGAAATCTCCATTTTAGGAGATTTCAATGTTCACCACCACCTTTGGCTTTCTTCTTATTTCACTGACATCCCTGGTGAACTAGCTTACAAATTCTGTCCTGAATGACCTGGAGCAGATTGTACAGCACCCGACTCGTACTCTCGATCGCCTAAGAGGCATGCCCAAAAATTCTGGATTTATTTCTCACTTCTCGTCTTCCTTCTTACTCTGTCAAACATTTTTCTCCGTTGGACTCCTCCGACCACAATCTTATATCTGTTTTCTGTCCTATCGCTCCAGTTCGGCACTTTGGCGCCGCTGAATGGAAGGCCCTTAGGCAGTACTTATCTGATTTCCCATGGAATGATTACTGCTTCCGTGGTCTGGGCCCTTCCGAGTAGGTTGAACGCATCACGGTGGTGATTCTCTCGGTCATGGAGGCGTACATTCAATATTCCTTTTCCTACTACTAATGCAAAAAAAAACCTTGATTTAACTTTGCTTATTCTAACGCTATCCACAGCAAAGGAGACTTTCAGAAGGTACTGTCGCCATCCAACTCCTGATGCTCGCTTATCTTGTATTTCTGTGCGAAATCGTGCAAAGTCTGTTCTTCGACTTGCCAAAATTCCTTCATCCGTCAAAAATATGAAAACCTATTCAATTCTAATTCTTCTCGCTCTTTCTGGCATCTAGCTGAGAACCTCTTCAACATCTTTATTTCCTCTTCTTTCCCTCCTCTCTTCCATTCCGACGGCTCAGTTGCTGTCTCTTTTTCTGAAGAAGCTGAACTCTTCGCTGAAACTTTCGCCTCCAACTCAATCCTGGACGATTCTGGTGCTGTTTCTTCATCTCCTCCTCTCTCTGACCTAGTTACGGTCCTGATGGTGTCCCCATTGGTGGCGGGACCTATAGGGCGCTGAGGCGCTGTGCTCCCCTTACCTGAACAAGGAGGGGCAGAGCCCCTCCTTGTTCAGAACCTGTTTTTGAAGAAAACAGAAATAATCTAAGAGGAAATGCATGCAAACACTCTAAGAGCAAAGCGATGAGAATGTTAGGAAATACTTTTTCTTTCAGAGAGTAGTAGACAGTTGGAATCAACTCCCGATATAATTAACTCAGATAATGTAAATTGATTTAAGAAAAGATATGATTACATGTAAATAACATAACATGTAGAATATGATTTGCAGAGACAAGTAACCAGACGCGAGCAATACAGTAAAGCACCAGTAGGTGCAACTTACTTGCATATTTCTACTAGTAAGTTTTTGTTTTTCTTGTTTTGACCATCACATTCTCCTGGGTCCTTTAAAAATTTCCTTATAATGATATATTGCATAGTTGAAACTATGTACTTCATTGAGATAATGAAAAATTAATGAAGAAACACTTAATGAAAGTGGATAATATTTTGCCAAATTGTGATTTCTGGAAGTCTCTGGCAGCTTTTGAGCATGCCTCACTTGTTCAAACACAAAATGACATGACTTGAGGTTCAATAAATAAATAATTGTGAAAATATTTAGAATATTTCATTCTTTGAATTTTGATATTTATTTCCATAAAACATGCGTAACAACAGAAAACGAACATGCGTCCCATCCTCGGGTGACGGACGAATTTCTGGGGGCATTATAAATATATTGTTTTATTAATCAGCGGATATGTACCATACTAATATTCCCATTTTGGCAACACTGCCTAGCCTACCAGCAGGGCCGTAACCTACCAGTTATTCTTGTGAGTTGGGGTGGATATACAGGATGAAGTGGCCCCAATATAATGAAATGAGAACAAATGGGGATAGGTTGTTCGCTTTCAAGTTAGCCAGCTCGTATGGTTCGATGCCCCACCCCCGACGTTAATGGGAAACGTTCCGCCGCCACTGGGTGTCCCTCCTGTTGTTCAAGAACTGTGCTTTTTTGCTGAGACCCTGCCAAGGCAAACTCTTTTGTCTTTGTCTTTAATCTGGTACTTTCATTCATTCAGCCTGTTGCAACCCTCCAACTACTGTTCAATTGCTTTAAATTTTTGCTTTTCTGAAGTTTTTGAATCTATCCTCAATAGGAAGATTCTTAAGCACTTCACTCAATCTTCTTTCAGATCGTTAGTATGGGTTCCGCAAGGGACGGTCTACTAGCGATTTTCTTGCACATCTTTGACTCTTGGTCACCTTCCTTTCGGAATTTCGGTGAAACCTTTTCTATTGCACAGACATATGAGAAGCTTGTAATAGAGTCTAACACAGATCTCTAATTTCCAAACAGCCCTCCTTTGGTTGCTATCTGTGCCTTCCTCTCTAATTTCCTTTCTGGCCTCTACTTCACCGGGTGAAATCAAAGGCTTTTCGTCTCATCAGTTCTCCGCTCTTACTAACTCTTCAATCCCTCTCTCTTCACGCAATGTTACCTCCCTCTCTCTTTACTATCGCTATTATAAGGGACACTGCTCTTCTGAACTCTCTAACTGCCTGTCTCCTCCTTTAAGGAAAGCATGCAGTACCAGAGTTTCGTCACATTCTCATTCCTTTTCTGTCTAACTCTTAAATGGGTGTCCGGCGAATTTGTCTACAACAATTTGTCTAAAGATACAATTCATCTACAACAATTTGTCTCCAACAATTTATCTACAACAATTAGTCTACAGATACAATTTAACTACAATAATTTGTCTACAGATACAATTTGTCAAGAGGAACTATTACTAATATTATTTAAAAAAATGACGATTGGTTAGGTTAAGTCGTGATATTTTCGTATGTTTTAACAGTAAACTAACGAAAATATCATGACTTAACCTAACCAATCGTCAAGGGTGTACTAACTTTTTATGGCCCTTCTCTGAATCAATAAATTGAAGAGGCATTGTGGGTTACTGAACAGTGAACAATGTAAAAGTTCCAGGATGACTGCAATTTTAAGTGCGAAAACCTAAGACATAAGTTACTAAGATTTAAAAAAGGCAACAAACGAACAAACGTTTCGGAATAGCTTAAATTATAAAGGCACAAACGCAAGACTTAAATTATAAAAGTCAACAACTAATTTTCATATTTAAATTATATTTGTTTTTTTTTAAATAATATTAGTAATAGTTTCTCTAGACAAATTGTATCTGTAGACAAATTATTGTAGACAAATTGTATCTGTAGACAAATTATTGTAGATAAATTGTATCTGTAGACTAATTGTAGATAAATTGTTGTAGATGAATTGTATCTTTAGACAAATTGTTGTAGATGAATTGTATCTTTAGACAAATTGTTGTAGACAAATTCGCCTAAAATCTCTTAAATGCAAGGGGTAATTAGGAGGAGATTGTAGACGCCAATCGACCAGGGAAGTACTCCGGGGTGGATGTTAGGCAGGAGTCAGGGAGTACTGGAACTCCCGTCTCCTGTCACTGTCCTCCTTAGCTAATCTTTTTCTGTGTTTCATCTACCCTGTGAGTAGTCCAGCATGCTCTCAAACACACACTGCTCCCTCAATTCCTCACCACATACATAAATCTTACACGCTACACAACCTTTTCAAAATTTATATTAAAAAAAAAAAAATGGTTTCATCGAGCCTTGGAGACCTTGTTTTTGGCTCTCTCCATCTTCTGTGGGCGGGGGTTACTTTTGCGGGCGCTCGCCCTTATCCCCCTCCTTCCAACATAAAAACATATCGGTATTTTCAAACTTTCACCTACTCAATCGGTCAAGTCTAGAACAATCTTCCTCAGTCCATCTTGCCCACTGTCTGTGACCGCCAATCTTTCAAACGCAGAATGTCTCGGCATCTCGAAAACCCTGGACTTTGATTTTGGCTCTCTTCTTCCTCGATGGGGGCGGGGGCGTTTTTGAGGGCTTTCGCCCTTGGCCCCTTCCTTCTTGCACCAAAAAAGCGCGCACTATTCTGGTAATGCAAAATTACCTTACCCGGATTCAAACCTACATCTCTTGTAGAAGATTGTCGCTGTCGTCCTCACTTTCTACTCTGGAGTTAGTGGGTTCGAACCCTGCTGCTGAATGATATATATGAAAATTATTTCACGAAAGTAACACGTGAAAAATATTTATGATGAATAAAACCACGAAGGAAAGGAAACAGAATGGTGCTCAAGCGCTTTCGTCTAATGACATCCTCAGGAACACTGAAGTACATAAAGAGTTACAGCCTATTTATAGATTACAGAAAAAAAATATATATATATATATATACAATAAACGGATAAATAAAAATAAAAAATAAACATTAAAGGATTGTGGGAGGAGCATACAAATTTGTAAGGAAAAAACTACCGATGTTTTAGCACTTTGCTCGAATCCAACACAAGATCAAATGAATTGTTTCCAACCAATGTTATAGTTAATTAAAATAAAAAATAATAAATTTAAAAATAAAAATAAAAATAAAACTTATAAGAGGAGCATACAAATTTATACTGGAAATCTGCCCACGTTTTAGCACTCTGCCCTTCTTGTCTAAGTTCGATGTATATAAAAATAAATTGAAAAATAAAAGTTATTAGAGTAGCATACAAATTTACCAAAGGTTTATCGTTCTACCCTTCTTATCTAAATCAGTTCTGAAGGAATTCAAAACAACAGGATCGAGTTGAAAAAGACCTTTGCTGATGTTGAAGTTATTTGTAAGTTGGATAATGGCAGACTCAAGAATATTTCTATTAACAATGTTGCTAGAGTGAAACAAAACTGTAGCATTATTCCAATCAATACAGTGGGATAACTCTGACAAATGGACAAAAAGGGCACTGGACGACTGTCCTGTTCTAACGGAATATTGATGCTGTTTTATACGTGTGTGCAAATCCTTTCCCGTCTGACCTATGTAAAAGGAATCACATTGTTTACAACCAATTTTATAGATAATGCCTGAATTATTGGTAGGGCTATTTTTTACTATATTTTTCACGATATTGTTATATGAAAATACTACATTAATATCCAAAAGTTTAAGTACATTAGCAATGCCTAAAAAGCCCGGGAAAAATGGAAGTACTAAAATATTCTTTGACAAAGTACAAGTGTTATTATTCACACGATAGAAAGTTCGTTTTGCCTTGTTGAGACAAGATTCCATAAACGCAGATGGACAACACAGATCACTTCCAATACCGTTGATTTTTTTCCAATTCGGCATCGATGTATTCCGGACTGGCGATCCTAAGAGCGCGGAGAAACTTTGAAGAAAATATGGCCTTCTTAATGGGGGTGTCATGTCCAGAGTAAAAGTGTACGTAGGACAAATTGTTTGTTTTTTTCCGATAGATACTAAACTTAAAACCTGGGCTTTCCCTATGTACACGCACATCCAAAAACGGGATTGAGTTGTCTTGTTCCACTTCTAAAGTAAACTTAATGGAGGGGACTTGATCATTTAACTGAAGGAGGAAGTCATCCAGGTCACGATTCATGGGCCAGATACACCAAATATCGTCGACGTACCGCAACCATGGGATGCCTCACCCCAGGATTCTCGGAATGTAAGTAATTTCGAAAAACTCCATATAAATATTGGAGAGGAGGGGGCGACAAGGGGTTGCCCATGGCCATCCCAAAACCTTGTTGTTAATACTCGTTATTGAAAGTGAATTTACAGTCTTTGATGCAAAGCTTAATAAATTCCAAAACAATGTGTGCAGGTAGTGGCCGGTCATCCTTATGTAATTCTCGGGAGAGAAAGTCAAGCATATCTTCAATCGGCACTTTTGTAAGCAATGAACAAACGTCAAAACTGATAAATCTATCGTTGGTTTCAGTACGTGCATTATTCAATTTTTCAGTAAGATCCATGGAATTTTTTACATGTGAATCAGAGATAGTTCCAAAAATGGTGGACAAGACTTTGACAAGCCATTTGAAGAGTTAAGTAATAGAGCCCACCGAGCTAATAATAGGGCGCATAGGGTTGCCAGGTTTGTGGGTTTTAATAAGACCGTAAAGGTAGGGCAGAGAAGGTGAAGTGGACATGAAAAGCGGAATTAAGTCCTTATGATCTTTAAGAATGCGTTTCAAGCCACTATTAAATGATTTGATGACGTCATCCTGCGGGTTTTTCCTAAGTTTGCTGTATGTGGCGGGTCCTGGAGAAGCTCGTTCATCTTTCTGATGTAGTCCACTTTGTCCATAATAACTATGGTGTTAGCCTTGTTTGCTTTAGTAACATGGAGCTCCCATTTTTTTTTAATTGTGAGAGGCTATTGCGAAAACGTTTAGGAAAGTTATCTTCGTAACTGCTATTCGCCGCACTATAAACAAGGCCTTTATCTTTGTTAAACAAAGACTGAGGGAGATTACAGTTTTTCAAAACAAGCGAGACTGTAACAAATTTGTAAAGCCGAAGGTTTTTTAACAATAAAAAAGGACATACCATATCCAAGGGCACTTTTTGCATCGTCACTAATGTTTTTCGAAGAAAGGTTCAAAACACACTTTGAGCTTGCTTTTTTACTCCACTGACTATTTCGAATGAGACTTTTAATTTTGCGATCCAAAATGTTACGAAGTAAAGTTCTCCAACCCAACTCGTTGTAAATTTCATCAAACAAAGGTTGGATCCACGGTTGGGGAATAACGGTCACAAAATTACGTTTGGCAATGCTTAAATTCACTTTCAATAACGAGTATTATCAACAAGTTTCTGGGATGGCCATGGGCAACCCCTTGTCGCCCCTCCTCTCCAATATTTATATGGAGTTTTTTGGAATTACTTACATTCCGAGAATCCTGGCGGGTGGCATCCCATGGTTGCGGTACGTCGACTATATTTTTTGGTATCTGGCCCATGAATCGTGACCTGGATGACTTCCTCCTTCAGTTAAATGATCAAGTCCCCTCCATTAAGTTTACTTTAGAAGTGGAACAAGACAACTCAATCCCGTTTTTGTATGTGCGTGTACATAGGGAAAGCTCAGGTTTTAAGTTTAGTATCTATCGGAAAAAAACAAACAATTTGTCCTACGTACACTTTTACTCGGGACATGACACCCCCACTAAGAAGGCCATTTTTTCATCAATGTTTCTCCGCGCTCTTAGGATCGCCAGTCCGGAATACATCGATGCTGAATTGGAAAAAATCAACGGTATTGGAAGTGATCTGTGTTATCCATCTGCGTTTATGGAATCTTGTCTCAACAAGGCAAAACGAACTTTCTATCGTGTGAATAATAACACACGTACTTTGTCAAAGAATATTTTAGTACTTCCATTTTTCCCGGGCTTTTTAGGTATTGCTAATGTACTTAAACTTTTGGATATTAATGTAGTATTTTCATATAACAATATCGTGAAAAATATCATAGTAAAAAATAGCCCTCCCAATAATTCAGGCATTATTTATAAAATTGGTTGTAAACAATGTGATTCCTTTTACATAAGTCAGACGGGAAAGGATTTGCACACACGTATAAAGCAGCATCAATATTCCGTTAGAACAGGACAGTCGTCCAGTGCCCTTTTTGTCCATTTGTCAGAGTTATCCCACTGTATTGATTGGAATAATGCTACAGTTTTGTTTCACTCTAGCAACATTGTTAATAGAAATATTCTTGAGTCTGCCATTATCCAACTTACAAATAACTTCAACATCAGCAAAGGTCTTTTTCAACTCGATCCTGTTGTTTTGAATTCCTTCAGAACTGATTTAGATAAGAAGGGTAGAACGCTAAACCTTTGGTAAACTTGTATGCTACTCTAATAACTTTTATTTTTCAATTTCTTTTTATATACATCGAACTTAGACAAGAAGGGCAGAGTGCTAAAACCTGGGCAGATTTCCAGTATAAATTTGTATGCTCCTCTTATAAGTTTTATTTTTATTTTTAAATTTATTATTATTTTTTATTTTAATTAACTATAACATTGGTTGGAAACAATTCATTTGATCTTGTTTTGGATTCGAGCAAAGTGCTAAAACATCGGTAGTTTTTTCCTTACAAATTTGTATGCTCCTCCCACAATCCTTTAATGTTTAATTTTTATTTTTATTTCTCCGTTTATTGTATATATATATATATATTTTTTTTTTCTGTAATCTATATATAGGCTGTAACTCTTTATGTACTTCAGTGTTCCTGAGGATGTCATTAGACGAAAGCGCTTGAGCACCATTCTGCTTCCTTTCCTTCATGGTTTTATTGTTTCATGTCCACTTCACCTTCTCTGCCCTACCTTTACGGTCTTATTAAAACCCACAAACCTGGCAACCCTATGCGCCCTATAATTAGCTTGGTGGGCTCTATTACTTAGAAACTCTCCAAATGGTTTGTCAAAGTCCTGTCCCCCATTCTCGGAACTATCTCTGATTCACATGTAAAAAATTCCATGGATCTTACTGAAAAATTGAATAATGCACGTACTGAAACCAACGATAGATTGATCAGTTTTGACGTTTGTTCATTGTTTACAAAAGTGCCGATTGACGATATGCTTGACTTTCTCTCCCGAGAATTACATAAGTATGACCTGCCACTACCTTCACACATTGTTTTGAAACATTAAGCTTTGCATCAAAGACTGTAAATTCACTTTCAATAACGAGTATTATCAACAAGTTTTTGGGATGGCCATGGGCAACCCCTTGTCGCCCCCTCCTCCTCTCCAATATTTATATGGAGTTTTTCGAGATTACTTACATTCCGAGAAACCTGGGGGTTGGCATCCCTTGGTTGCGGTACGTCGACGATATTTTGTGTATCTGGCCCATGAATCGTGACCTGGATAACTTCCTCCTTCAGTTAAATGATCAAGTCCCCTCCATTAAGTTTACTTTAGAAGTGGAACAAGACAACTCAATCCCATTTTTGGATGTGCGTGTACATAGGGAAAGCTCAGGTTTTAAGTTTAGTATCTATCGGAAAAAAACAAACAATTTGTCCTACGTACATTTTTACTCGGGACATGACACCCCCACTAAGAAGGCCATTTTTTCTTCAATGTTTCTCCGCGCCCTTAGGATCGCCAGTCCGGAATACATCGATGCCGAATTGGAAAAAATCAACGGTATTGTAAGTGATCTGTGTTATCCATCTGCGTTTATGGAATCTTGTCTCAACAAGGCAAAACGAACTTTCTATCGTGTGAATAATAACACTCATACTTTGTCAAAAAATATTTTAGTACTTCCATTTTTACCGGGCTTTTTAGGCATTGATAATGTACTTAAACTTTTGGATATTAATGTAGTATTTTCCCATAACAATATTGTGAAAAATATCATAGTAAAAAATAGCCCTCCCAATAATTCAGGCATTATCTATAAAATTGGTTGTAAACAATGTGATTCCTTTTACATAGGTCAGACGGGAAAGGATTTGCACACACGTATAAAACAGCATCAATATTCCGTTAGAACAGGACAGTCGTCCAGTGCCCTTTTTGTCCATTTGTCAGAGTTATCCCACTGTATTGATTGGAATAATGCTTCAGTTTTATTTCACTCTAGCAACATTGTTAATAGAAATATTCTTGAGTCTGCCATTATCCAACTCACAAATAACTTCAACATAAGCAAAGGTCTTTTTCAACTCGATCCTGTTGTTTTGAATTCCTTCAGAACAGATTTAGATAAGAAGGGTAGAACGCTAAATCTTTGGTAAACTTGTATGCTACTCAAATAACTTTTTTTTTTTAAATTTATTTTTATATACATCGAACCTAAACAAGAAGGGCAAAGTGCTAAAACCCGGGCAGATTTCCAGTATAAATTTGTTTTTTATTTTATTATTTTGTTTTTTCTATAACATTGGTTGGAAATAATTAATTTGATCTTGTGCTAATCTTGTGCTAAAAATCGGTAGTTTTTCCTTACAAATTTGTATGCTCCTCCCACAATCCTTTAATGTTTAATAATTTTTATTTTTTTTTATCTCCGTTTATTGTGTGTATATATTATATATATATATTATATATATATATATGTGTGTGTATGTATAGTTTTTTTTTCTTCTGTAACCTATATATAGGCTGTAACCCTTTATGTACTTCAGTGTTCCTGAGGATGTCATTAGACGAAAGCGCTTGAGCACCATTCTGTGTTTCCTTTCGTGGTTTTATTGATCATATATAAGGTAAATATACATAGTTATAAAACTTTATACAATAAGCAATATAGTAAAAACATAGCCTAAAAAAAATGGTGTTTTTTTTTATTACAAGACAATAAAAACAGAAGTCAAACCCATTAAAAATAAAACACTAGAATAAACTAAAATTTAAAAGGACTAACCTGGATGGTAGGAGTTGCAAATGACAACTGGAGAGAAGGGAAATAAGTAAGAACCTAAATTAGTGCGTAAGTTGTGTTGAAAAAGGTGTTGGTTGGTTGGTTATTATGAAGTATGTAATTTTATCGAGGAAAGGCTGTCATTTAATTCTGGATTTAATTTTCTGATAAAGAGGGATTCTAAAATTTTGAGAGCAAGCGAATTAGAAGCAAACGACAAAATCGTAAAGGAGTCCTCGGGGGCACGGGTGGTCATGGGACTCTGAATGATACCGAATAGCAGAGGATTCAGTAGTGGAAAGAGGGCGAGAATTTCGATAAGAAAGACCCAAATACTTCGAAATCCTAAGTTTTAACTACAGGTCGCACATGTCTATAGATAAATTACAAAGGATCTCCAAAGCATGGGGAGGTGATCTTTGTGGCGAAAAAAGGATTGCAGTGAATTAGGATTAGAATTAATAATTATGAAATCGCATTGAGGGAAGTGTCTGTCCAAAATAGTGAACATCTTTAAGTTTAAAAGTTAGTTGGTCTTAAAAAGGAAGCTTAAGATAAACCTTCTGTTTCGAAACCGTGGACTTGAATTATTTTAGGCGAATATAGGTTATCTAAAAATTTTGAAATTAATGTTTCAATAGTTGAAGTGCAATAAAAATTATAGTTAAAAAATCTCTTAAGAGAAGCTCTAAAAATATGACTTAATACTACCTAATTTAAAACTAAGTGGGATATTACTGAAAAAATGAGTACCGAGTTGGGTGGTAGTTGGTTTTCTGTATACTCGTGTAGTGAACAGACAACGAAACACAGAAATAGACAAACAAATTCCTTCTTCCACGCCGTGCGAAGACATCTTAAAAATCATATGGAAGTGAAAGACACATTTGGTGTTCAAGGGATCAGAAACAATAAGGATGTTTGTTTTTCCCAAAAGGCCCGCGAAAGCTAGCCTCTTAGCAACATACGACGCTTGGAGGCGTCTCAGAAATGCCGCGAAACTTAGCATCACGTGAGGTTATATAAGGAGTTTACTGGCATTCACTCTCACTCCACTCGTGCGTACATCTCGAACGTCTACTCTCCACGCAGTGCCATCATCGACTTTAGCCGGCATTAAAATCAAGTCCCATTTCAACCGGACACTGTACAAGAACGAAGCATCACTTGAAGTACGCTACAAAAATCCTTCCTGCAAGAAAGGACAGCACTGCTGTAGGCGTTCCACCATTGGACTCCTCGCAACAATCTCGACCGGTTTTCAACTTTCATACTCAATGGCACCGGCAAAGTCACCACGCTGCAGAAACATCTTCGAAGAAAAGGTCCGTAAACTTTCTACGAAGCTACAAGCCCCAAATCATTTCGCTTCGTTCATCTTCCACCACTGTACGAACGGCGCCCGTTCAACAAGCTTCAATAGGCCACGTTACCGGTCTCAAGGTCATCCTCAACGTGCGAAATACAGGCCGGTCAACTTCACCTCGTGCTTACAGTCTACAAGTCAACCTGCAAGTATCTATTCCATCCAAAGGTATTCAGTATTTCGGTAAGCCTACCTCTTTTTGCCTTGTCTTAAACAATTAACGCGAAGCCTACGTAGTGTAATCGCAGAACCACAATTTAGGCTATACAGCCTATACTATACCGAAAGTGCTTTTAGGCGAATTTGTCTACAACAATTTGTCTAAAGATACAATTTGTCTACAACAATTTGTCTACAGATACAATTTGTCTACAGATACAATTTGTCTAGAGAAACTATTACTATATATTATTTTAAAAAACTTAAAAACTTTTAAACCATACGAAAATATTACGACTTAACCTAACCAATCGTCATTTTTTAAAAATAATATTAGTAATAGTTTCTCTAGACATTGTATCTGTAGACAAATTATATCTGTAGACTAATTGTTGTAGACAAATTCGCCGGACACCACCGAAAGTGTGTCTATAACACTGGGTAACAAAATTTGAAAAATTTTCTGTTTATTGTGATTTTTCCCTCGTTTCTTAATGATTTCGGGGCGCTGATTCCAAAAATGATATATATTGGTTTTGCTCTATCATCAACCGTTTTAAAAATATAGGTTATCACACTTTTCATATGGCAAAGTATATAAAGAAGGCTAACATAAATATTTTTGAAATAAAAACACTTGGAAATTAATGTTTATTGAGCCAAAATTGTTTGACAAACCAAAATGGTGCAAATGATATATATCATGAGGAGAACCGATAAGAGAATAACAAGCCTCGTTATGCAGTGTGCGTTCCTTAAAAATGCACTGAAGAACGCGACTTCCGCGTATGAACATTCTTATCCTTTCTGACCAGCGACCATACGTAGTCTCCCATCATGGAAGCATCCCAATGGCCCTGGTACCTTTCTCCATCGTTTGAATATCTTGATGGAATCTTTCGCCATGTTCTTCACTCACATCACCCAGGTTATCACGAAAAAAGTCTAGATGTGAATGCAGATAGTGTAATTTTAAGACATACAGCACCCAATTTGCTATAGTGTCAAACTTGATTAAGTGCTAACTCCTTATAGTTTGGTGCTTTATGGTTGCCTAAAAACCCACGAACCACATCACGGAAAGCACACCAAGCCTCTTTTTCGATCGGAGTCATCGTGGCTTCAAGGTTCTTTGAATTCAACAGCGCCTTGATTGTGGTCCTACAAGATGCCAGCCTTGACTTTGGCCTCAGAGAGTTTAGGGAACATGACCCGAATCTGTTGGAAAACTTCCCCTCCAAAATCTAACGCAGTTACAAACTGCTTAATTACACCCAACTTAATATGGAGAGGTGGTAGCAGAACTATGTCAGGCTTCACAAGAGGTTCCCTGAGTACATTGTACTTTCCTGGTTGCAGTCCTTCACGTGGAGGCCACTGAACTGTTTTATAGTGCTCAGTTGAAGCCCTGCTATCTCACAGGCAAAGAAAACATGAATATTTAGTAAACCCTCCTTGTAAACCTAACAGGAAACCAATCATTTTGAAATCACCACACACGTCCCAGTTATATTGTTCATACCTGATTTGAGTGAGCAGTTGTTTGACATTTTCATAGTCCTCTTTCATTTGAACAGAATGTGCAACTGGTATAGATGGATATTTGTTCCCATTGTAGAGTAGAACAGCTTTTAAACTCCGAGTTGAACTGTCAATAAAACAGGCGCCACTCTGAGGGTATATGTGTTAACTAGTGATGTAGGTCACATCCGCATCCGCATCCGCGGAACATCCGCACATTTTCTTGCATCCGCGTCCGCATCCGCACTTTGGACTGCGGATGTCGTGCGGATGTGGACCGTTGAGATAAAACGTCATTAATAAGCGGAAATTATCAAATTCTACTATATTAATAGAACTAGTTCATTGTGCGCAAAAGTGATGCAAGCGACAAGACGAGAGGCTGTTCTTGTATGAAGTTACTCTCTTGCAACCTACTTAGATCCACGTTACAAAGCTAAGTTATTTTCACCTAGTACATTAGAACGAGTTAAATCATCACTTGGCAAAGCAGTTGAAGAGCTTCAATCTCTTGAATCTGTCGCTTCGCCACCCACCAAAAGAATAAAAGTTTCAGTGACAGAACCAACACCTTCAACAAGCAAATCTATCACAGAATCTGTCTCTCAGTTTCTTGAGTCAAGCAGCAATGACGAGACCTACGCGATGTCAAAAGATGTAGTAAAAATGATCGAGAGCTATCACCAAGAAAAACGCCTGGCTGCATGTGACAATCCTATTAGTTAGTGGAAAAATACGCAGAATATCTATCTATACTTGAGTAAATTTGCAAGGAAACATTTAGCCTGTCCTCCAACAAACGTACCAAGCGAGAGATTATTTAGCAGTGCTGGATTAATATATGATGAAAAGAGAAACAGACTGGCAGCAGAAAAGGCAGAAAAATTAATGTTCCTTAAGCATAACCTTCCTATAATTAAGTTTGAACATTAAACGATGAACATTTTAGTTTACTTTATTTTAATTACTCATTTATAAATATGCCTAATAAAACTTTAAACTTAATATAAATAGTTATCAGCTAATTAAAGATCTCTTTCTATAAGGGTGGAGGTTGGGGAAAGAGGTCGGTGGGGTGCATTTGAGTTGGGTTCACGTCCCGCATCCTGGTAACACAATTATGGTTTCTAATTGTGGCTGAAACTCAACAAAATATAACGAATTTATTTGCAGACGAATTCACTAATTGATTTCTATATTAGTTAGATGCTTGATATTATTTTATATGTTCAGAGAAAAGTACAGCAATTATTGTACAATTAATCAATTATACTACATTATAGCTACAGCTCTCTCTATATAATAACTTATTATATACGTTAAACACAACAATCTCGAATATATCCTAAAAAATAACGAAAATGTAGACATCCGCATCCGCGGATGTTCAAATCAAACATCCTCATCCGCATTCGCGGATGTGAAAAAAATGACATCCGCTACATCACTAGTGTTAACCCAATAGCTGTGAATAACCATTAACCTCGCTGCAATAACAGAGAGAGCCATTGACATCGTAGAACCTTGCAAACTCTTCATGCCGCTTTGGGTATACAGTGCTCTTGCAGTCTTCTCCAAGCAAATTCCACTCTTTGAGTCTGGAGGTCAGAAGCTCAGACCTGATTTCGTCAGACCCAAATCTCTAATTAAGTCGTCCAATTCCCTCTGATTTGGAAAGTGAGGGTTTGTACTGAAAGTTACTGTATATTCTTCATCATGACTGTCCTCACCAGCCGACATCTCAGATGAGCTAGCTGCATCCTCTCATTTTCAACCTGCAAAACAAAGAAACAAATATAGGCATAGCTATATATGTAGAAGAGCATCAGCACTAAGAAAAATCGACACATAATGACCCACAGTCTGAAAATACGTGGTATTGGAAGACCTTTGCCATGTGGTACAGGAGCTATGGACGACGCTATGCTTGGATACTGAAGAGTCTGCCTTCCTTTAACTTTCCTGTACTTAGAAACATCTACCATGCAGTAGTAGCAATCGTCGTGGTGGCTCTTTGGTTCTCTCCATATTCTGGGTACCGCAAAGGGCATTGCCTTGCGTACTCCCCGCAGCACCCACCCCTTCAAGTGTGCGCGGCAGCTTCCACAGATCACATGGGGTGCCCAGGGCTTATCTTGGTCACCCATAGGCATACCAAAATAGAGCCGATACGCGATCGATCCAGAACTGGTGCTTATGTAATACCCACAAACGTAGCAGAATATATCCGCGAGTGTTTACAAGCTCTAGTTGCCATTCCTCTTTACCAAAACCCCTGTAACTACATTAATATCAAAACCTGCAGATATAGAGAGAAGAGTTATTAAATCTGCAACAGATTACAGATTTCAGAAAAAAGATGTATTCACAACACTGGAATAATGTTCGCGATAAAAAAGGATCGATAACACTCAAATCGTCAGCACAGAGAAGCACAGAAACACAGTACCTCAGTGCTGGTAACCATCAGACAAACAACCTGCTTTCTTTGTGTGCTCACACTTACTGACTTCTCAGACTCTGCGCTCTTCTTTATATAGCACAGTGGAAGTTTCGGGCAATTTCTAGAGCAAGAAACTGTGAACGAACATCCAGATTGTTTCCTGATTATTCTGATATTGCTGCGCCCATAATAACATTATACTGGTAAACATGAAAAATGGATTATCTCTGAAACCATTGATGATACACACAAACCAAGGCCAGATTTGGACTCAGCGCCCACAAATGCATATAAAAACAAAAAATTCGGTGCTACTATAGCGTCATTCCTACCTCGATTCGGCGGTCTACCTTTTAATTATAGCTTCTTACCTTGTTTACTAATTGCTTGTTTACATTCCAATGTCCATCGCCCTTGACGATTGGTTAGGTTTAGTCATGATATTTTCGTTAGTTTTAACGAAAATATCGTGACTAAACCTAACCAATCGTAGGTAGACCACATACTATAGTACTGTATAGTAGCACCGAAACTATTTTTTAAATAAAAAATTGAATAATAAATAGCATTTTATATTTATTATATTTTCATTTATACCTTGGATAGGAATCAACACTACAGTACTGTAGTTTCGAGCCAAAACAGGTAGGAATCACCCTATAGCAGGGGTGGGGAAACCCTCGCCCGCGGGCGAAATTTCGCCCACGAGCTAATTTCAATTCGCCCGCTTAGGTATTTATTATTTACTAAAAATTATTGGTGCTCTTCCAATATGTGCTCTACCTTAAAATTTACCTTCCAATACGTGATCTACCTTAGATTATTCGGATTAGCAGCAGGTACGTTAGTTAGCCTTATAAGGCTAACTAACGAAAATATCACGACTTAACCTAACCAATCGTCAAGGGCGTATAGTTGACCTAACTATTGGTTAGGTTAAGTCATGATATTTTCGTTAGTTAGCCTTATAAGGCTAGTTTCACGGTAGAGCACCTATTGGAATATGGTAGATCACAGTTTCGCGGTAGAGAACATATTGGAAGAGCACCAAATTATTTATTTACAGCCCAGCAAATAGCTTTTTAAAATACATCTTATATACAGCGTGTCCCAAAGAAATGTATACCCACTTTGTTCGATAATACCAGCTATGAGGATAATAAATATATTACTTTTTATATGTTTTTTAATAGAGAATTTTCTCCTGAATCTAAATATGTAATTATGTTTATTAAAAATTGAAACACAAAAAAGTTACAGATGTTTAAATTATAATTATTATTTTCAAGATTTCATGTGCGATATTTTCTAATATTTTTGCACGTATACGAGATAAGTTTGAAACCGACGGCACTGTGCAAAACTTACAAAAACAACGTTCTGGAAGACGTCGAACATCTTAGATAAAGTGTCATTTAACCATGGAATTTGTAAATTTTTTGAATTAACTAATAATTACAACATTTATGCTTCAATATCAACACTAAACATAAGTATCTCAAAACAGTCGGTTAAAATATTAGAAAATATCGCACATGAAATCTCGAAAATAATAATTATAATTAAACATCTGTAACGTTTTTGTTCTTCAATTTTTAATAAAAATAATTACATATTTAGATTCAGGAGAAAATTCTTTATTAAAAACATATAAAAATAATATATTTTTTATCCTCATAGCTGGTATTATCGAACAAAGTGGGTATACATTTCTTTGGGACACGCTGTATATAAGCTTAAAATTTGCCAGACGCCCCCGGAGGTGTTTATGTTATCGATTTTCGCCCTTGGTACTGAAAAGTTTCCCCACCCCTGCCCTATAGTATCGAAGTCACCGGTAGGAATCACGCTATAGTAGCACCAAAAATTTTATAAAACAGAATCAGTGTTACACAGTGTAATCGTTTAAACTAACTTTCTCGTTAAAACTGCAGTAGGCCCAGTTCAAGTGTCATTCCAATACCGTAATCGTGTATCATCCTGCTATTGTGTTCTTTCATGCAATTCATTTTATTTTTGCATCCGTTTGTTTGTGATCCTTTTAAGCATTTCATTATTGACGGCCTAATCCACTTACAGTATACTAAACGTAAGTGCATTCTTTCTGTCATTAATAGGCTGCATCATCAATTCTATGTTCCATTTATGCATAACTCTTTAGCCTACCTAAGTCAGTGTATTACATAATCCATTCAGTGTACCTAACGTACGTACATTATTTATATTATCAATAGGCTTCATATTTCATGCTGCGTTCCATTTGTGCACAACTCATTAGCATATATATATATATATTATATATATATAATCATGCGGGTTGCTTCTACAGAGCTTCAATTTAATATTTAGGAGAAATCCAATGACAAGGAGAAATGTAAATGCCATGAAAAGTCTTCTTTAATACGCAACGTTTCGAGCAAATACGCTCATCTTCAGGCTGTATGATAACAATGTGAAATTAAAAACAATAATTGAATGAAAAACAAGACAAAGAAAATTTCTATAACCTATTCATAAAGGCAAACTTTAAAAGACTGAAAAAAGAGGGTTAAATTCTAAGTTATACAGATTTACATTTAAAATTAAGAAGCTATTTTTAAATACATATAGTAAATGTGAAATTAATACACTGGAAAAATTAACAATAGTACACTGGAATAATGAAACTAACTAACCTTTCACTGCAATTTCCGAGGCTAGACTGATTTAAGCAAAGGCAAAACGAGAAAACATAAGATAAATAGATAAGATAAGATAAGATAAGATAAGATGGTGAGGGCGATTGGGGAAGGGGGGATTATAAGGAATTGGGGAAGGAGGAGGGATTATAAAAAGTTTAAAGGGACAGCTGATGAGTCAACATTTAGCGTAGGGGTCAAAGTTTTAATGTAAAGCGATTCCAAAATTCTAAGTGAGTTGGGACAAGTATTACAACCAAGAATTTTAAAATTGTCTAAAGTGACATCAGTTTTACATTTTATACTGTGTTCCCGAATAAAATGTAAAATGTAAAATGTAAAATGTAAAACTGATGTCACTTTAGACAATTTTAAAATTCTTGGTTGTAATACTTGTCCCAACTCACTTAGAATTTTGGAATCGCTTTACATTAAAACTTTGACCCCTACGCTAAATGTTGACTCATCAGCTGTCCCTTTAAACTTTTTATAATCCCTCCTCCTTCCCCAATTCCTTATAATCCCCCCTTCCCCAATCGCCCTCACCATCTTATCTTATCTTATCTTATCTTATCTTATGTTTTCTCGTTTTGCCTTTGCTTAAATCAGTCTAGCCTCGGAAATTGCAGTGAAAGGTTAGTTAGTTTCATTATTCCAGTGTACTATTGTTAATTTTTCCAGTGTATTAATTTCACATTTACTACATGTATTTAAAAATAGCTTCTTAATTTTAAATGTAAATCTGTATAACTTAGAATTTAACCCTCTTTTTTCAGTCTTTTAAAGTTTGCCTTTATGAATAGGTTATAGAAATTTTCTTTGTCTTGTTTTTCATTCAATTATTGTTTTTAATTTCACATTGTTATCATACAGCCTGAAGATGAGCGTATTTGCTCGAAACGTTGCGCATTAAAGAAGACTTTTCATGGCATTTACATTTCTCCTTGTCATTGGATTTCTCCTAAATATTATATATATATATATATTAACAATTAAGCTGTATAACCATTTCCTCATTTGCTAAGCTTCAGTTATCATTAGCATAATATAAATGCCGTTATATAATTGTTAATCACTATAACTACTGTCATTGCATTTGTTATTCACTGTGAACAAATAACTGATTTTATTTTCTTAATTAAACACAAAACAACAAGTGATTTCTATAACCTTATTAATATTATTTGCTTAGGTGTAATCCAAGCTGGTGACCGCGAATCAATTCGTGGCATTCCAGAAAGTAATTATAGTAAGCCTACTTTATTAGTCCTACGGTATCACCGATTTTTTTTTTCTCTAATTTTGATATTTTCATTTAATCACTGAAGATTGCCCCTGAGCGGATCAAAACGTTTGGCCAGTAAATGTTGAGAGTCGTGTCTCCTGTCTTTATATTTCTGTTGAGGATAAGATTCCCGAAGAACACTTCTATTGTAAATATATATATATATATATATATATATATATATACGTTGTAACAAAGGTTTTTTATCATGGGAGATTATTTTTTGTTTGTTGTGAAGACAATAAATGTTCAAATTGGATGCCATTCAGGTGTTGACACAGTAATTCAATCGCGTAAGCTACAGTGAACGTTAGTACGATATCGGATGTCCATACGTCCCGGTTTTCAGAAAAACGTTTTCTGGACAAAAAAACTAGGACCACTTGAAGATCAGGGCCCCCAGCCTTCTTTAGTTAATCTTATAAGGCTAACTACCAAAAATATCACGACTTAACCCAACCACTCGTTAGGTCAACTGTACGCCCTTGACGATTGGTTGGGTTAGGTCGTGATATTTTCGTTGGTCAGCCTTATAAGGCTAATTGAAGAAGGCTGGGAGCCCTGATCTTCAGGTGATCCAAAAACTGAGGTGTGTATTATTATATTCAGTTTTCATTTATTCTGTTAAAAAGTGTTTTCAAAATAAGGCTATAGGGCATAGATCCACCCCTGTCCCGGTTTTTCCAAGCACAAATCTGGACACCCTAGTACGACATCCTTACTGATATTGTTCCATTCTTGTTGTATGTTGTCTTTTAACTGTTGAATAGTTTGTGGTCTTTCCTGGTAAACACCGACTTTAACCCTTATTTCATCACCTATGAAATAGGGCTTTACCCTTATTTCATAACCTCTGTATAATATAAGTT